>SJYC01022511.1:0-62954 GCA_006408675.1 Madoqua kirkii | reverse complement strand
CTCACTTAGTATGATAAACTCTAGGTCCATCCATATTGCTGCAAATGGTTTTTTTTTTTTTTTTTTTGGCTGAATAGTGTGGCATGTGGGATCTTAGTTCCCTGACCAGGAATCAAACCCACGTCCCCTGCATTGGAAGCACAGAGCCTTAACCACTGGACCGCCTGGGAAGTCCCCTTCCTTTCTTTCTTTTCTAGTTATCACATTAAATATGTAGTAATTCTTACCCCCATTCTGTTCGCTGATTTGAGAGCTGCTGCTGCTAAGTTGCTTCAGTCATGTCCGACTCCGTGCGACCCCATAGACGGCAGCCCACCAGGCTCCCCCGTCCCTGAGATTCTCCAGGCAAGAACGCTGGAGTGGGTTGCCATTGCCTTCTCTAATGCATGAAAGTGAAAAGTTGAAGTGAAGTCACCATTTGAGAGCTAGTATGCTGTGAAGTTTTAGAAAGTATGGAAAGGAATAAAGAAATGTTACCAATAGTCCTACTGTTCAAAGAAAAGCTGTCTTAACGTTCTGGTGCTTTTCTTTCCAGTCTTCTTTCAGAATGTATGGATGAACACTCTTGACAATACGGTTGGGTCATGCCATATGCAGCAGTTTTATATCCTACTGTTCTCACTGAATGATGAGCACTTGATTATGAGTGTTTTCCATGTCATAAAGTATTATTTTATGGCTTCATCTTTCAGTGGCTGCATAGTTTTTCTGTTGCATAGATATACTATGATTTAGTTTTTCATTATTTTTCAAAGAATGCTACAGTGGGCATCCACTATCATTTCCATAAAATACATTTCTAAAGGTAAGACGGGTTTGCTACTCCCAGTGGGGGTAGAAGAGTGAGCCCAGCTGGGCGCTGTCCCTGTGCTTTGGGGACAGGCTTTATAGCCCCTTCCTTGGCTTAGAGTTCACATCCTGAGTTTCTCCCCTCAGGCAGTGCCACGATACTTGCTGCATTTTATTGAGTTGACCAGAAAGCTTGTTTGGGTGTTACCATGAGGTGTTACAGACACAAACTTATTGGCCAACCTGGTGCCATGAACCGCCCCAGGGAGTGGGAGGTTGGAGGTGCTTAGGGTCCTTGTCGTCACTGCCTGCCCAGGGTCCTGTGATGACACTCTGCTTTGGTGCCCCTGGCAGTGCCCTTTCAGCAGAAGCCATGCCCAGGTGCTTTGGGGGGAGTGACATAGTCCAGGAGCTATCTTGAGGAGAATAAAACCCTCACAACTCTCGTTGCAGTGGGAAAATGCCCGAAGTGGACTATGTGGTCCTGTCGGAATGGTTTGACTGGATTGTGAGGAACATTGACGTGTCCATTGACTTGATAGGTGAGACGGCCCCTCCCCGGCCTCCCTCTCCTGGGCCCACCGAGGATATGCTTGGCTGGGCCCCCAACCAGCAGGGGTGGTGGGTGGGGCCCTCTCCGTAGGTGATTCTTTCCCGTGTTAACTCAGCCTTCTCCCCAAGGGCACGCAGAACTGGGCTTCTGGTTCCTCCTGGAAAAGCCTATGCTTCTCAAACTGCTTTCCCCTGGGTCCGCTGTGATGTGATGGGTTTTTCTTAGTTCATGAGAGAGAGAGGAGGGACAGAACCCAAACGGTTACTGAGACCAGCTGGGTGCCGGGCCCTGTGCTAAGCTCTTGCCTACACACGGGACTTCATTCAGCCTTACAGTGACCCTGCGGGGCTCGTGATACAGGAAGACAGTGGAAGTCGCCGTGAGGGTCAGATGCCTGTCTGGCCGCACAGCTGCTCTGCACACCTGCTCAGCGCTGCGGGCAGATGCTTCTCTGCACACCCTGCCCCTGTGCCTGCCTTCCTCCCACCCTTCACTTTCACTTCCAAGCTTTGAATGGAGCAGTGAAAACCACATGCATATATATTTTTAAATCTCAGTTTATCTCCGGACCACTCCTGAGACCTGTTACCGAAGGCTGAAGATGAGATGCAGGGAAGAGGAGAAGGTCATCCCACTGGTGAGCCCCTCTACCCTGGGAAAGGGCCTGCATCCCAGCCTGGCCCCACCCTCTGCGAGGTCATCGTGCCCTCGTCGCAGGGAGAGAAGCAGGAACTGAACATGTGGGAGGGTGAACTCTGACTTCCTCTGAGGTCGGAGACCCTGTACGTGTCCAAGTCCGCTTCACTTCTTGTGGCCCCGGACTCGGTGGTGGGCACCGCCATGCTCAGAGCTGTCCCTTCTCCAGTTCCTGCCCGGGTGTCCCCAGGGCTTGTCCAGTCCACCTCCTGAAGATGGCATGCCTTTGTGCCCTCTCACCCCCCGACCCTCACTGTGATGTGTCCGCTTGCTCACTTCTGCGTTTCCAGGGCTTGGCACTGTGCCCAGCAAGGAGGGGGACCTCACTGGTATTTGTCCAGTGCCTCGCCCTTCCAGGTAATGGTTCAAGGCCACGTCAGCTCTAGTCAGTCTGTTGCAGCCGGCTTGCACCGCTCTCCTGGCCTGGTCCCTCACTGTTCACATCCCCCAGAAATCCAGCCCCAATACGGCTGCTCGGCGAGGTGTCTAATACAGAACACCACGCGTGCGGTTCCTTAACCCCACCCCCTCAGTGCCTTGCCACTCTCTAGGTCACAGTCCTCGCTTGCAGCGTGCCATCCGGATCCTGCATGATTGGCTTCATCCCCTTCCACTCCCTGCCTTTTCATGCTCCGACTGTAAAGAACTAGTTATGGTTACACACACACACACACACTCTCTCCCTACTCCCTACCACATGAAAGTGGCTCAGTTATGTCCAACTCTTTATAACCCCATGGACTATACAGTCCATGGAATTCTGCAGGCCAGAATACTAGAGTGGGTAGCTGTTCCCTTCTCCAGGGGATCTTCCCAACCCAGGGATCAAACCCAGGTCCCCTGCATTGTAGGCAGATTCTTTACCAGCTGAGCCACCAGGGAAGCCCCCTACCATGGAGTTACACACATGTGTCTTTGCATAGCAATTTCTTCTTTTGCCTTCCAGGTTCAGCTCAGGTATCACCTCCTCCAGGAAGCCTCCCCTGACCTTCCCTTTGTTATGTGTCCCCAGCTTCTGTGCTTTACTATAGTCACAGCCCTTAGGACAGATACTCTGAAAATGTTTCTGTGTTTGCTGCCCATCCCTTACAAAGCTACCACGAACCTTTTCAGATTAGGTCTTACCCCTTCTGCATCCCTAGCATGTGTCCCAGGGCTTGGCACCTAGGGGTTGCTCAGTTAGTATTGAACTGAATGTCCTGTGTGAATGCCACTGGAGGTGAACAGACAGGCTGGGCAAGTATTTCCTGGGATGATATGGGAGTCTGAGCTCAGGGTGAGCTAGACTGGGGTCTAGACAGCCAGTCCAGCTCCAGAGACCTGCCCGGGCACCAGGAGGGTAGATTCCAGCCATGAAGTCCCAAGCCTTGGTCTGAGCAGCTTCTTTGCAACCTGGAGATAGGAGTGATAGAGGGAGGGTGTAACGCGGTGGGGCTGGACTGTGCTGGCCAGGGCATGGCAGCTCTTTGCGGTGAGCCAGATGTTTGGAAGAAATGACAAGGCTGGAGTCCTTCCAAGTCATTATCCAGAACATTGTCTTAATGGTTTTGTCAAGGCCTGTAGACCTGTTCTCGCTGCCGAGAACCAGCGAGTGGATAAAGAGGCGGCAGTGCATTTTACCTGAGAGCCTCGGGGCTGGGAGGAGGAGGTGATTGCTGGCAACCAGCGTGGGCTTCTCTCATAGCTCATTTGGTAAGAATCCGCCTGCAATGCAGGAGACTCCAATTCGGTTCCTGGGTCAGGAAGATCCACTGGAGAAGGGGTAGGCTACCCACGCCAGTATTCTTGAGCTTCTCTTGTGGGTCAGCTGGTAAAGAATCCACTTGCAGTGTGGGAGAACTGGTTCGATCCCTGGGTTGGGAAGATCCTTTGAAGAAGGGAAAGGCTACCCACTCCAGTGTGCTGGCCTGGAGAATTCCAGGGACACAGACCACAAAGAGTCAGACACAACTGAGCAGTTTTCACTTTCACTTTCAGTGTGCCGCTCAGGTCTGCCGTGGGTGCCTTTGAGGCAGGGCTGGGCCTCTTTTCCTTTGAGTCTCACCTTGTCTGCCAGCTGAAGTTGGTCCTGAAGGCTTCGAGGATCCATAGGTTACGAGTTTCCTGTTGGGGTGGGAGCAGCCGAGCGGGGCTCCTGGGCCAGTGAGGGCCGCCGCAGTCCTCTTGGTGGGATGGATGGAAGGAGGGTTCAGAGGCTTCCCAGGCCCCCATGAAGTCATGATGGCCCTGTTGATGGGGGGGTGGCAGAAAACGAGACCCAGCCAGGTAGCAAGGTGTGTCTGAAGTGCCAGTGGAGCCGAGTATGCTGAAGGGTGGCCATTTTTTTCTTTTTAAATAACTATTTTTTTTTTAATTGATTAGTGATTTTTGGCTGTCTGGGCCTTTGCGTTGCTGCAAGCAGGCTTTCTCTAATTGCAGTGAGTGGGGACTGCTCTCGAGCTGTGTGTGGGCTTCTCCTTACAGTGGCTTCTCTTGTTGCGGAACATGGGTTCTAGGGCTCGTGGATTTCAGTAGTCGCAACATGTGAGCTTAGTAGCTGGGGTGCACGGGCTTAGTTGTCCTGCGACATGTGGGATCTTCCCCTTACCAGGGATTGAACTGGTGTCCCCCGCATTGCAAGGCAGATTCTTAACCACTAGACCACCAAGGAAGCCCTTGGAGGGACGCTTCTGACTTGTGCCGTTGGGGCTGGCGGGCGGGGTGCTTGGCTGCGGTCACCTGGCCCACCTGAGTTGGGCTGGCTGTTGCAGGCTCCTTTGTCCAGGGTGGTGCTCCATGTTCTCTGACCTTCCTTCACCTGCCTAAGCCCCCCAAGGGGGGAGGTTTGCCCCCTCCCTGCTCCTGACAGCTCTTGTGTTCCCCACCCCCTACAGGACTACCTGGATGCTATTCACCACCTGTATGAGGAGTGGCTCATCAAAGGGAGCCTTTTCCCTGTGGCAGCCCCCATTCTGGTAAGTTCCCCTGAGGAGGGCAAAAAATTCTCCAGAAGGAGGAATGACCCGTGGGCATGCTGGCCAGTCTGCAGTCTGGGGAAGCAAGGACCAAGTCCCTCAGAGCTGGAGAATTTGAGAGAAGGAAGCAGGGACGGTGGAAGGGGCCCTATCTCTTAGTTCCCTTTCTGGATTGAGTCTTAGTGAGCTGAACACACCTGGGAGAAGGCGGCCTGTCCCAGTGTCACTACACCTGGGACGCAGTAGCATCTCACTTAGCCAGCGTCATCCCTGGAGGAATGTTCCAGATGACCAGAGCCCCTGGGCCTGGGTTTTGGCCTTAACCGCTTGGGATGGTGGTCTTCCTGATGCACCTGTCCGTCCTCCAGGGGTGGCTGGCCCAGAACCTCATTGCACCTTTTCATGGTGACCCCAGGCATCCGAAGGAACGCCGGTTGCTCTTGTGGTCTGTCACACAGGGATGCCCTTAGGCGGTGCTGAGGTGTGTAGGACTGTTTGCCCCGGACTGCTAATGCCTTTGAGAGCCTGTGCTTTCTCCTTACGCGCCTTCTCCTGCTGACACTCACCGTTTCTAACTGTTCGATGCTTCTGCCCAGTCAGTGTTTCCCTGCTTCCCTTGCTCTCATTTTCTGATTTGCTCCTGCTCAGAGTTTCTCCAGGCGGGCAGATGGGTCCCGTAAACTGTTGGGAGTGTGTGAGCAGCGTGGGAACCGAGGGAGGGCTGTGCACCCACTAGTGTGTCTGGTGGCCTTGGGGACATCTGTCTGGGCTGTTCATACGCTGCGTCACGGCTCTTCCAGGCAGTGAGGTTGCTGGAAAGTGAGATCTTACTCTACTGGATTTTTCTAGAGAGTTTATTTTTTCCCCTCTTTATAGAAAAGTAGGTGATAGAAAATGATGAGAAAAAAATGCATTCGCAGATGACTGTCCTGGATTCTAAGTGAAAATACAGTTGAGCATGTGGATTGACCTAGAACTGGTTGTAGCTTGGTCCTGACCTCCCTGTTCTCCTGCCTGTGACCTTGGGCTTCTGCGCCTCTCCCTGCCTCATCCTGCCTGCCTCTGTCTGTCTCTCTCTCCTTCTGTGAAGGGAGGAGGATGTTGAGGTCAGGTGCAGCCCTGTGACCCCTGTGTTTCATTTCCAGGTGATCGAGGCCGACCACAACATGCAGAAAATGTTAGAACTCTTTGAACAAAACCGGCACCGAATCCTAACTCTGGAGAATCGGAAGCTTGGTCCATAGGATAGGAAAGATCATGCCCGAGAAATGCCTGCTGCCGCCAAGCTAGCTATTAGGAGCAGTTTGGAAAACTCCACTCTCAGGAGGGCTTTGTATCTGCCCACAGTTGTTTTCCTTCTGGCCTTCTCTCCTTTCCCAGTGTCTTCATCCTGGGATCCTGGGCCTCGTGGGTAAATGGGACCAATGGGTTTGCCATGCCCTCTGGTGGCACAGCCTTGCATTCCCCTGGTGCGTCTCCTGGTGGTTTCCCACTGCTGGATCCTTCTAGGCTAGGGAAGTTCCACCTGACTTGTGCTGGGCTCATGGTCTCTCGCCCTTCAGGCCATCCAGGAGGGCAAGATAGCGGTCTTCCATCCCAGGGGAGGAAGTTGAAGCTCAGACAGACTAAGAGACTCCCCGGGGTCACATGGCCAGTGACAGTGGAGTCAGCACCATTCAGACTTCTGGCGACTCCCAGCCCGTCTCTTGCCCTAGGCTGCCTCACCCCAGAGCCCCGCCTTGCCTGCTGGAGACCGTCAGACGTGCATGGGGAGGGCCAACTGTGTGTGCAGCTGGCATCATCACTTTCTCATGGTTTGAGCTGTCCTTGAGGGCAGTTGGCGTTTCTTGACTTTCACAAAATTGTGCCACGTTTGGCTTGAGCCCAGGGTTCATCTCTTCTCTAGCGAGAGGCTGATATGGTACTTAACACCTCATTAGGACTTCCCCGACTTAGGAGAGGTATGCACTGGCTCCTGAATGGTGCTCAGTTCCTTGGTGACAGAGGTCATGCTTGAGCGGCTGCTGATGACCTGTCAGGGCCGTGGCTTGTGGCTCCCCGGGCTGATGTCCCCTTGGACATCGTGGGCCACAGACCATGAACCATCTTTATTAGCTCAGAGACTGTCTTAGCTGTGTTCAGCTCTAACAGTGCATCAAAGGCACAGCTGTCTCCTGAGTCAAGTAGCAGCAAGAGACAGGAAGAACATTCTCTCCGAGGACAATCTGGACGGGAAGGATGGGGCTTGCAAGCAAAGGCTCTTGGAGCACTGGAGCTCCTGAACTTCAGAGGTGGGTAGACAGAGCTTCCAGAAGGCCATGTGTGGACGTCGGGGTGCGGATTGATTGTGAACTTGGGGGAACAGGCCTCAGCCTCTCCTGAGTGGTGGTCAGTGTGCCTGAAGGTTGGAAGGCCTCGTCTCGCCCTCCGTGTGAGTGAGGCACCTGTGCACGCAACTCGCTGATGTAAATTGGTGACAGGTGGCCCGGACCCAGAGGCAGCGCTGGGAGGGCAGCACTCTGGCTCCTGGCCCTTCGTGGAGGGACCGATCCTGGGCCAGTTGCACAGCCGGGGATGCGTCTCAGCCTAGGCGCCAGCGATGGACCAGCAGGAAGTGCAACTGCTGCTACCAGGCACCTGGACATACTGGGACCAGCTTTGGGACTTTGCAGACAAATGGTCCAGTTTTCCCCACAGCTCAATTTGAGCATCTGTACTGGGGGGAAATGTGAATAAAAAACGCCCCAAAAGATAGAAGTATGTATCTCCTTCACATAGAAGTGCAGCTGTGGTGGTCCAGGGCTGGTGTGGTGGCTCAGGACTGTCGGGTCCCAGGCTCTTTCTGCGTTTCTGTCCCCAGATTGACTTCCTGGTTTGAGGCTTTCTTCCTCCAGGGGCCTTACTGTCCAGATGGCTCTGGAGCTCCTGTTGTGTCTAGTGTTGGCATTGGGCACACTGCCCTTTCTCCCCTACCATTCACAACTAAATTCAGATGTGGATGGTGACTTTTGCACAACTAAGATAAGCTGGAACGTTCTAAGTGGACTTTGCCAGAGACCTTGGAGGTGGGGGACAGGCAAGCGGGAGGGCTGGGCCACACAGTCTGGTTTCAGTTCCGTGGTGCCTCTGGGCTCCTCCTCCCCTCCCTTCTGCTTTCTCATCACCCACCCTCACTGCCTGGTGCTGTGATGTCCTCAGCGCTGGCCAGTGAGCTCCCACAGTGGAGCTCTCAGGAGCCCCTTGCCAAACATGGACTCTGGGAAATGATGTCACCCAGCCTGTTTTTCCCATTCCTGCCTCCTTTCCACCAGAACCCCTCACCTAGATGAGAAGTGCCTCCCTGTCTGGGGAGTGCATGGTTGAGACACCTGGGATTTCTGCAGACTCCCAGCGTCCCACCTGGGGAAGGCAGGATTGAGGTATTGATTGCTCTGAGAGCAGGTAGGAGGTGTTTTCAAACTTCTCTACCCCTGGGTGCTATCTATCAAATTCATCACCCTCGTTTTCCTGGAGCCGGGTAGGGGAGCTCACATCAAATGCTTACATTATCTGTGGAATGAGTAACACTTGTTCCCTTGGCCTCTGCACCCTGAAGAGTTAACAGTAATTAAAATAATTGACAAGCTCTTGGAAATGTCAGGCCTCCACCTTTGAGAATCTAACAACAATTATATTGCACCCAGTGCCTCTGGGCTTTGGCAGTGGATTACTCACCAAAGGCCAGGGTCAATGGAACACAACTTTTTTTTCTTAATAACCTCAACCCCATAGCCCCCTGAGGCTGGGGTAAACTGTTCCTCTAGTTTCAGTAAGATGATGAACTTGGCCAAAGCTGTCATTAAACAGAAGCTAGGAGAAAGCCAAGCTTGTGGGATCAGAATGGGTATTAGCACTTAATGCTGTCCTCTTGAATTGCTGCATCTTTTGGCTTTTTCTTCTCCAAGACAGGTTCATGGAACACATGTGTCTGGGGACATAGTAATAGGTACTCTGGGAAAAGAAGGATTTGTAGTCCAGCAAATTTGAGATCCACCACCTGGGTACTTTCTGTCAGCTACACAAAGTACGTTAGCCTAGGTAAAGTCAGGAAGTCCTGCAATAAAAATGCCTTCTGAAATTTGCTTTTGTCAGGGACTCTCAGACTCATTTGACAGTAGAACCCCTCATTTAGGGGGTTATTCCAGATGTGTGAATGTTCCTTGGAATGCATGTTGGTAAGCGCTGTTTTAGGGTGCTTGCAGCTGCTGATGACTCCCAGTTCTGGGCCCTTTGAGATGCTATAGCTCCTGATTCTCTAACTTTAGGCCGTCTGAATCCTCTGATGGGCATGTTAAGGCATGGTCTGCAGGGCCTGCCCCCAGAGTTTCTAATACAGTGTATCTGGGATGTGCCTGAGAATTTATTTTCTAACGGCTGCTTCTGCTGCTAAGTTGCTTCAGTTGTGTCCGACTCTGTGCGAACCCATGGACTACAGCCTACTAGGCTCCTCCATCCATGGGATTTTCCAGGCAAGAGTACTGGAGTGGGTTGCCATTGCCTTCTCCATTTTTAGCAGCTATCTAGGTGATAATGAGGCTGCTAGTCAGGAAGCACGCTTTGGGGACCACTTCTCATAGCTTTAGGTTTTCTAGAAGTGGACATCCAGGAATTCCCATGAAAACTTGATGCATCACTGAATCTCTTGTGAGTGCTGGTTTATCTTATCTGTCTAATGGGAGCATTGCTCACTTCTGGTGTTGTGAGGATAACTGGCCTGATGTGTGGAAGGGGCCCAGAGCATGGGTACATGCTAAGTTTTAAATAAATCTTACCTTTGGAGATCTAGATGTTGAAACACTATAAAATGTCTATAATTAAAACAGTGTGGAACTGGTGCATGAATAGACCTGTGGGATAGACTAGGAAGCCCAGAAGTAGATACAAGTACACGATAAAGGTGACATCTTAATTATTGTCCCACTGTATTAGAAACTCTGGCGGCAGTCCCTGCAGACCATGCCTTAACATGCCCATCAGAAGATTCAGACGGCCTAAAGTTAGAGAACCAGGAGCTATAACATCTCAAAGGGCCCAGAACTGGGAGTAAAGATGGAGTTTTAAATAAATGGTGCTGAGATGACTGAGTCATCATTTGTAAAAAGATGACTCATATGTCACACTATACCCAAGAATAAACTCCAAGTGGCTTAAGGATCTACATGTAAAAAAAATGAAACCATGTGCATACTATAAGAATGAATTCTTTGAAACCTCAAGGTAGGAGAACTTTGTAACTGATTCCAGCAATAAAAAGATTGATAAATCTGGCTAAAACATGTATATGACAAAAGCCATGAGAAGTCAAAAGAGATCTGATGACATGGAGAAGATTTTGAAAACGTATCACAAAGGATTAATATTCTTGAAGAATTCTTAAAAATAGACGAAGAACCAAAAGTCATAGAAAAATGAGAAAAGTATCGCAACAGACAATTTACAAAAGAGATATTAAAGTGGCACTGAAAGATAGGAAAATACTCAGATTCACTCAGAAATATAGATGCTATGGTCTAAATATTCATGTCTCCCCCAAATTCATATGTTGAAAACCTAATGTCTAAGGTGATGGTGTGAGGAAGAGGGACTTTAGGAGCAGGATGATTAGGTCATGAAGGTGGACCCCTCTCAGTTGGAATTAGTGCTCTGGTAAGAGACCCCCACAGAGGTCCCAAGCCCCTTCCACCATATGAGGGAACGGGGACATAGGCAATCTGCAGTCTGGAAGAGGACCTTCACCAGTACCCAACCATGCTGGCACCATGATCTTGGGCTTCCAGCCTCTAGAACTCTGAGATTTAAATGTCTGTTTATAAGGCCCTCAGCCTTTGGTATTTTGTTATAGCAGCCCGAACAGACTAAGACAGCAGTTAAAGGAATGCCAAGATACTTACTAGACTGGCAGAAAAAAAAAATAATCGCAACGTGTTCTGTTGTTGAGGCTGTGGGGAAACACTCTCATACATTACTGGTGAGTAATGCACGTTTGTACAATACTTCTAGACGGAAAATTTGACAACACCTGACAAACTACATATGTATATACATCTTGATTGTGATCCAGCAACCCTACTTCTAGGATGTGAAGATATATAAGCACAAGGTTATTTACTGCAGCATTGCTTGTAACTGCAGAATATTGAAGACAACTGAAAGACTCATATATGAGAGTGGCTAAATGAACCATGGTACATCCATATAGTGGAGCAGCATGTAGCTGTGAAGTAGAATGAGAAGGAGCTCTCTGAACAGATGTGATAACAGATTTCCAGGACATACTGTTCAGGGAAGAAAGTGGTGTCCAAATGAGTTTCTAGAGTATGCTGCTGCTGCTGCTGCTGCTGCTGCTAAGTCGCGTCAGTTGTGTCCGACTCTGAGCGACCCCAGAGACGGCAGCCCACCAGGCTCCCTCATCCCTGGGATTCTCCAGGCAAGAACACTGGAGTGGGTTGCCGTTTCCTTCTCCAGTGCGTGAAAGTGAAAAGTGAAAGTGAAGTTGCTCAGTCGTGTCCGACTCTTAGCGACCCCATGGACTGTAGCCCACCAGGCTCCTCCAGCCATGGGATTTTCCAGGCAAGAGTATCGGAGTATGCTAGCCTAAGGAAAATATACTGATGTATAGGGCGAACAGGAAAGATAATCCAGAAAATATGCAGGTTGGTGGGAAAAGGCTGGAAAGAAAATTGAATGGATTCAGGGTTGCTGGGATGAGAGGGGAATGTACTCAGTGAATAAATCTAACTCTTGACTTTTAGAACCATAGTAATGTCTCACATACCACCCTGCCCCAAGTAAACAGGTGACTAGGATATAGGGGAAACGGAAGATGGAATGCAAACAGGTCAAGCACAAGCGAGCAGTGACCGCAGCGAAGGTGCTGGGAAGAACTAACTGAAGTAAACCTGGGGAACTGTCTCTAGGTTGGACTCAAGAGGAGTAAAGGCAGAAGTTACTTTGCGTTAAGTGCTGAAATACAGTTACAAAAAGTATTTCTCATAGGGATATATTTACCAGTTCTGAAACTACTGGAATCTATTTATGGAATCAATAGACTAAGTAAATAATCTGTAGATTCTGAGAGCTGTGTTTCTCCCTGTTAGAAAGATATGTCTATAAACAAGAGGAAGGGTAGAATAAACCCTGTGGTACTGGATTAGAATCAGAGGTCTCAGTGTGAACTCATGATTTTAAAATTACATAGTAGCTAGATATGGAAATATAGCTGTGTGCATATGCATGGGTTAGTATACAAACGTGTGTTTCCTAACTCTGTCCCATGAGTGGGCTTAGAAGCAGTGACACCCAGTAACAATGTGTAGGCCTGGCACTTAGATCTTGGTCTGTAAACGTCTTTCTCTAATACAAGGAACCAGAGATCCTAGTGGTTTATTCCAGGGATGAGCAGGTAAATATCACCAGTAACAAGATCCATGGACATCATACATCCTTTGATAAGATGCACTGAGGACAGAGTATCCTTTTTTTTTTTTTAATGGTGGTATTCCTGCCCAAAATGTCTAACCTCACTCCAGCCATAAAAATACACCAGACAAACTCAAACTGAGGAACATTCAACAAAATAACTGAATGGTATTCAGTTCTGATCAAAAGCATAAAATCATCAAAGACAAGAAAAAGAAACTATTACAGATTGGAGAGGGTGAAAACTCACAAAGGTAATGTGGGATCCTGGAGAGGATCCTGGAATAGAGAAGGATATTCATGGAAAAACTGATGTAATTTAAATAGAATTTGGCTCAGTGGTAAAGAATCCACCTGTCAACGCAGGAGATGTGGGTTCAGTTCCTCAGTTGGGAAGACCCCTGGGGAAGGAAATGGGAACTCCGTCCAGTATTCTTGCCTAGAAAAGTCCATGGACAGAGGAGCCTGGCTGTCTATAGTCCAGGGAGTCACAAAAGAGTTGGACATGACTTAGCAACTAAACAACAACATAGTTTGATAATAATTGTATCAATATCAGTTTCCTGTTCTTGAGGACCATACTGTGGTTATGTACAATGACAGTTTCAGGGGCAGCCAGGTGAGGGAGAGAAGGAAACTCTTTGTGCTATTTTGCAACTTCTTTCTAAGTCTAAAGTTACCTTAAAATGACTCCTTTCATGGGAAATGAAAACAGAACACTACGATAAACATCATAATCCCCCAATTTTAATATACGTATGTGTAGAAAAACAGACTGAAAGGAACTGCATCCACAGCATAACACTGGGTATCTCCAAACGGTGGAGATTAGGGTCATTTTTGCTTTTGTTTTCACATTCACCTGTCTTCTCTATGTTTTCTACCCATTTGACGGTTTCATTTGTTGGAGACTTGGAAACACTGGTGAATGAGACAAGTGTCTCCCTCACGGAGTTTCTATCCTAGTGCATGAAAAGGAAAATGAATAAATACATTGAAGATACCTTTCCAGAAAGCTGAGCTAAGCTGATGCGATTGGTGGCCAGGGAAGCCCTTCGTGAGAAGGTGACGTATAAGGTGAGATGTGACTAACAAGAAAGAGAAGTGGTGAGGAGCGTGCAGCGGGGAGAGGGCAGAGGGAACAGTCTTCATAGAGGCTGTGAGATAGGGGTGGATTTAGCTTGTTCAAGAGCCCAGAAGAAGTCTGGGTAGCTCGGCTGCAGGGGGTTTGTGGGTAAAGGGGCATGAGGGGATGTCAGAAGGGTAGGACGTGCCCTGCCTGTGGGGCTTGGCATGGCCTTGGGAGCCCCAGGAAGGAGTGGAACACCCGAGAGTCATGATGGAATCTAGGTTTTAACAGAATGCTCAGCAGCTGGATGGAGCTGACTGCCAGGGGTGCGGGTGGAGGCTGGGAGACCAGGGAGGGGACTGGTGTCCTCCAGGGATCTGAGTGGGAGGCCTTGGCAGCTCAGTCAGGGGCTCAGCCTTCTGTGAAGGAGGAGGGACGTGGTCAGATTGGCTCTTGTCGTGACAGAGAACTATCGTTGGATGAAGGATGTGAGAAAGAAATCAAGAAGGATGTCTGCCTTGGGCTTCAGCTTTCCAGTAAGTGGGGAATACTGGGGGCAGGTGCCTGCGGAGAAAGCAAAAGTTCTGTTGTGGTTTGGGACTGAGCCTATTATTATGTTAATAATCAGAAAATAATGCATAGAGAATGGAGAGGGGCTGTGAATCAGACCCAGGACTAGGTGCCCTGGTGGCTGTGGTTCCCAGGTCTGTCCCTGCTCTCAGCTCATTCCTTCTGAGGTTCCTGACCCTCTTTGTGCCCAGCCCAGCCTGGTCCCAGCCTGGTCCTGATAAGCTTCTTCCCTAGGATGGAGGCTTATGGCTGGGGTCTGCTCTAAAACCACCACTCTCACCTCCACTGGCTCCAGACACTGACAACTCACCAGTTTGGGTGTCGACGGCTGGGGCTGTGCGGAGTAATTGGCACGAGCAGCTTGGAGGAAGGATGGATGGATGGATGCCTGGCCAGTATGCCTCTCTTCCCCCAGTGCAGACTGCTTTCTGATTTGTCTCAAAGTCTGTGTAGGGCCTGACCAGCTGTCGGTTGGGAGGAAGATGGGGCCAGTGTTCCTTAAATCCTTCCCTCCTGTGGTCCCCCTTGGTTTGGGGACTGAAAATGGTAGAGTCATATGTTCGGCTCTGGGGACAACAAGGCAGGCACTAACATTTATTAAGCACCTACTGTATACCCAGAAGGGGCCTTTGCATGTATGGCCAGTCACTTAGTTGTGTTTGACTCTACGTGATCTCCATGGACTGTAGCCCACCAGGCTCCTCTGTCCCTAAGATTCTCTAGACAAGAATACAGGAGTGGTTGGCACGCCCTCCTCCAGGGGATCTTCCTGACCCAGGGATCGAACTCAAATTTCCTGCATTGGCAGGCAGATTCTTTACCACTGAGCCACTTGGGGAGCCCCAGAAGGGGCCTTTACCACCCCCTTTATTATAAACTTTCCTGTTCACCACCACTCTCAGGGGTAGGTGTCGTCCTCCCCACTGGACAGAAGCAAAGCTGAAGGGCAGGTTCGGGGAGGGTGCCACCTGCCCCTCCATAGAGAGGCTCTCAGCTGGAGAGGGAGACCACTCTCTCGGGCCACTGTGAGGAATGCCTGTGTGCATGAGAGTACACGTCCCTGGATGCACCCACTTGTGTGCATGAATGCATGCATATGTGGGGGCAGGAAAGGCTGGTGGAGGGGCACCCCCACTCCACACAGCCTGGGTGATGGAGCCCGCAGCCCCGGATGCGGAGCAGGCCTGTGAGCTCTTCCTGGGCTCCCAACCGTGGCCTTGCTCTCTGTCAACCAGAAGTTAGCTGAGAGAAGAGGGAGACTGACAGACGACCCTGAACAGATGGAGGGTGGATTACATATCTGCTTGTCTACACAGCTGTCATATAATCTGCCCTGTGACAGGTGCCTGAAGGATCCAAGGGAGGCTGCCGGTCAGAGATGCAGGGTGATGGTGCTCCCAAGGTCACATGCTGAGCTGGGATGTGAAGCGCACAGGAAGCACCCCCACTCCTGAGGTCAGCGGTGTACACACACCTCCTAACCCATCTCAGCTCCCTGTGAGGTGGATCTGACATCACCCCCACTTTGCTGACAAAGAAGCATGGCTCAGAGAGGTGCGGGGAGTGGCTCAGAGTCACACAGTCTGTAGGTGGCGGGACTGGGACCTGAGGCCAGCTGGGATGAGCAAGCTGGTCCCTGTGGCTGACATGCCGGGGATTTGGCTGGTGTCCCCACTGTGGTTCCAGACCCATCATTTCTTCAAGTGTCATCTTCCCAGAAGAAGAGTGGTTGGCTTAGGGAGTCCACCCCTGTTCCCTCGGAGTGACGTGCTCATCTGTGGCTCACGTAGGATCCCCGTGTGGGAACTGGTTCCTCCAGCCCCTTAAGGGGGACGTAGTGAGCACTGGGGCCTCTTGTACATGAAGTGGAGGTCTGCGGAGACCTCCAGAGCAGAGCAACTTCACCGTCCGGGTTGCCGCCTTCACTGGCTGGCTCTGGCCCCACGAGAAGCTCCAATTGTCTCTCCTCCTCAACCCTGGCGCCAGGGGTGTCCCCCAGACAGCCTGCTGGAGTTGAGGTTCTGAGGAGGTGAGTGAAGTGCTCACAGAGCTCTTCCATCTCCGAGGAAGCACTTGGAGGCTCAGTGTCCATGCCAAGGGCAGCTGGATCTGGCAGAGCATCTGGCTTTGGGGCCAAGGAATTCTCTGACAGATAGGAGCCGTGCCTCTGGCGGAGCTGGCTGGGGACGGTGACCCCTTTACACTCAGAAGCCGCGTCGGGGACCCAGGGCTGCTCACCACTGCTACCAGAGGTGGCGGCCACCTCCGCTGGAGCTGGGCTGGGCCCAGGGCCTGGGCCCTGGAGTTGCTTCTCTTCTAGGCTGCTCCAGGGCTGGTCCCAAGGGAGCAAGGGTGTCTGGTGCAGCGCAAGGTCACTTAACAGGTCAGGAACTCCTCACTGTTGGAGCATGTGCTGGCATGGCGCAGGGAGCCCAAGGGGACCAGGGGGACAGTCAGGAGTCCGTGGGGGGCTGTCGAGACCTCAGGCAGGTTCAAGGCCACAGGCAGAGAGCAGTGAGCATCAGGGCGTTCGGCCAGGGCGCGCTCGGCTCTCACTCCTGCTGAGGGATCCGGGCCAGGCTGGGCCCCCCACAGGACTTCCTGCAGCCCCGTCTCTGAGCCAGGTCTATGTTGGGGCCCTGCCACTCTCTCTCTGTCCGGCCCGAGGAGCTGCCTGTCCCGGGTCCTGAGAACGGCCTCACACGCGACTCTTGTCAGGAAGATCTCAAACACCATCTGTTTGGTGTCCTCCTCGCTGATAGCCTGGACCAGGGAAAACTCGACCTCGGAGGTGGCCATATAGCCCAGCCGGCCCAGGAGAGTGTGCAGGGTGTGTTCTGAAAGCACAGGCCGCACCCAGTAGGCAAAGCTCCCCGTGTACGTCTGGAACAAACAGGGGTGCTCGTTAGGGTGGGACACGCAAGAGCAGAGTGGCTGCGAGGGAAAGGACCAAAGAATGGCACGGAGGCTCCTGAGAAGCAGGAGGGCCAGGGCATGGGGCCTCAAGGAAGCCTGGCCCACAGGCATGTCACCCCTGTCCCACTTTACAGAAGGGCACACTGAGGCCCAGAGGCAGGACTTTTGTCTCAAGTCACACAGCAGAAGAAGGAGCCAGCCGGTGCCCTGGCCTGGAGCCAGAAGCGACGACAGCTTTCCACAGCCCAGGCCTTTCCCTTGTTTCCTGTGGCCTCCCTGTTGCCTGTTCTTTAGAGAAGCAGGAGAGCCTGGTGGTTTGGAGTGGCACTGTCTGAGTCTGAGTCCTGTCTGGGCTGTGTATTAGCTGGTGACCACAGAGCAATTTCCAGGTGGCGCTAGTGGTAAGAACCTTCCTGCCAATGCAGGAGACATCAGAGACTCAAGTTCGATCCCTGGGTTGGGAAGATCCCCTGGAGAAGGAAAGGCAACTGACTCCAGTATCCTTGCCTGGAGAATCCCATGGACAGAGAAGGCTGGTGGGCTCAGGGCGGTAGGAAGAGTTGGTGACAACTGAAGTGACTCAGACTACAGATCAGTTGCATTAAACTCTAGCCCTCAGTTTTTTCAACTGTAAAATGGGACCAATGTCAGTGGGCATGACAGACACATTGTTTCCTCCCCTACCTTGGCCCCTCCCTGAGACCCTCTCTCCCAGGGTACTGGCAACACCTACCTTCAGGGACCTGATTTCCTTCCTCCAGGGAAATAGGAGCAGGTGGATAGAGACCAATTCCAGGAACTCCAGCGCCCGCACCAGTTTGTGGTCGATATGCTGGGCAAAGCAGGGAGCCCCCGAGTCAGGGGCCACCTCCTCAGGCAGGTAGAGTTGAAGAGGGGGCCCTGTGTCCAGGAGCTGCTGGGCCCTGCTGGTGAGAGCGGCTTGCCTGCAGACCCCGAGCCGGCCCTCTCCTGCCCCGTCCAGGTAGAAACTGATGAGGTCTTCGAGGAGGGTCTCAAGAGTGTCCTCGTCGGGGCCTGGGGCCCGGGGCCAGCTCATGGCGGCTGTGAGGAGTGGGATGCAGACTCCTGTGGCCGCCTAGGCTGGCCCGCCTCTGTCCCGCCCCACGGCTCAATCAGGAAGCCCAGGAGGAAGTTGTGTTAGCAAAAGAGAAAGCAGGGCCTTGAATGGTCTGTCGCTACTCCTCATCCTGGAGCTGGCTGGGGCTGTGGCCAAGCAAGGAGGCTTCGTGGGTGCAAACCCCAGCATCATGCCATGGGTGGGATGGCTCTGAGGTGTGTTCTACCCTGTGTCTGAAAGGGTCCCCCGGGGGACCACCCTAGTTGTCCACAGCAACAACCTGCTCATAAGTTCGTCTCTGTTGATTCAGTCCCTCCCTTGTCTTAGTTCCCGGTTCGCTCACTGTGCTTCCTGGGATCACCTCTCACTAGATCCCCTGGAGAAGGAAAGGGCAACTGACTCCAGTATCCTTGCCTGGAGAATCCCATGGACAGAGAAGGCTGGTGGGCTCAGGGCGGTAGGAAGAGTTGGTGACAACTGAAGTGACTCAGACTACAGATCAGTTGCATTAAACTCTAGCCCTCAGTTTTTTCAACTGTAAAATGGGACCAATGTCAGTGGGCATGACAGACACATTGTTTCCTCCCCTACCTTGGCCCCTCCCTGAGACCCTCTCTCCCAGGGTACTGGCAACACCTACCTTCAGGGACCTGATTTCCTTCCTCCAGGGAAATAGGAGCAGGTGGATAGAGACCAATTCCAGGAACTCCAGCGCCCGCACCAGTTTGTGGTCGATATGCTGGGCAAAGCAGGGAGCCCCCGAGTCAGGGGCCACCTCCTCAGGCAGGTAGAGTTGAAGAGGGGGCCCTGTGTCCAGGAGCTGCTGGGCCCTGCTGGTGAGAGCGGCTTGCCTGCAGACCCCGAGCCGGCCCTCTCCTGCCCCGTCCAGGTAGAAACTGATGAGGTCTTCGAGGAGGGTCTCAAGAGTGTCCTCGTCGGGGCCTGGGGCCCGGGGCCAGCTCATGGCGGCTGTGAGGAGTGGGATGCAGACTCCTGTGGCCGCCTAGGCTGGCCCGCCTCTGTCCCGCCCCACGGCTCAATCAGGAAGCCCAGGAGGAAGTTGTGTTAGCAAAAGAGAAAGCAGGGCCTTGAATGGTCTGTCGCTACTCCTCATCCTGGAGCTGGCTGGGGCTGTGGCCAAGCAAGGAGGCTTCGTGGGTGCAAACCCCAGCATCATGCCATGGGTGGGATGGCTCTGAGGTGTGTTCTACCCTGTGTCTGAAAGGGTCCCCCGGGGGACCACCCTAGTTGTCCACAGCAACAACCTGCTCATAAGTTCGTCTCTGTTGATTCAGTCCCTCCCTTGTCTTAGTTCCCGGTTCGTTCACTGTGCTTCCTGGGATCACCTCTCACTTAAACTGCTTAGACCCAGAGGTTGAATCAGGCACAGGCTTTTGAGGGGGTTGAGATGGACCAATCACCTGTGCACTCTCATCTAGCCTGCCTCCCTTCCCCCCTTCCCTCTCCTCTCTCCTTCCCTCCCCCTTTTTGCCCTTCTTTCCTTCCTTTCACCTACTACTTAATTCAGTGATGATTCACTCATTCATTCAGTCACTCGGTGACTCACTCCTTCCTTCCACATGAGTCTGCATTTCTCAAAGTGTGCTCCACAGAAGAGCACTTGTCTGGGGGCTCTTAATCTCCCATAAGTGAAAATTTCCTGTGGCCAAATGCATCTGGGAACTGCTGGATTAAATAAAATCCCCCGGCTTCTTGGCATTAGGACCTTTCCTAAGGGGTATGAGTTCCTAGGAGGGGCAACCTGTGTGCTGTTTCCTGACTTCTCAGGCCCTGGGTTCTTTCAAGGCTCTCTCCTGGTGCTTAGGGTAGTACCGCTGGAGGCCCATGTCCTTCCACACTTCCGAGGCAGATGGGAGCCTGGCCTCAGTGGCTTGCTGTCTGGAGAGCCTGTTGGAAGGTACGGTGGCTCTGCATGAGCTGGCTGTGAACTTGCAGTCACACAGCCGAGGAAGATCTGGTTCTTGACCATCATTGGCTTTCTAGGAGGCTCTGCTGGCCTCCTGCCCCTCCAGTCACCAGGAAGGGCATCTGATCTGCCAGGTGCTTGGCCTCGGAGCAGCCTCAGACCTGGGCTGGCTACACCCAGGGTCTCATTGCTCCCAGCCCCCGACTCTCCTGCCACCTTTTCTGAGCTCAGTGGCCAGAGCATTCCTACCCCTCCCATTGGGAACTTACTTCCCAATGGGAGGGCTGCTTGGGAATGGGTCTCTCGGCTAGTCTGAATCCATCATCTGAGGTCCACTGGTAGGAATGCTAGTCTCTGCACACATTAGTTCACCTGATCCTGAACCTCAGCAAGATTAGGTAACTGGCCCAGGCCACATCTGATCACCCTTCTGGGTAGGAGACATAGGTCAGCATGGATGGGAGAGTGCTGGTGGATGTTTGGCATCCTGCTTTGACTTAGGGTAGGCTGGTGGGGCGTGGGCCCTGAGACTGAGAGAAGGATGGGGACTGGCTCAAGGTCCCAGGAGGCAGGCTGGATGGATGCCTTGTGGTCTGGCTGAAGCTGTGACCTCGGGGCCTGAGGCCTGCAGATCTGGGAGTCCTTGAAGAGATGCTGAACGGGCACATGTGGGCTGCAACCCCTGTGCCCAGCACTCCCGCCCAGAAACACCAGGCCTGCCCCAGGCAATTGGTCCCAATCGAGAGAGCTCACCTGGGCTTGGGGAGGAGCACTGTGAGGTCAGCAGAGCCAAACCCTGGATGGGGCATTCGCTCTCTCGGGTGATGACACTGTGGGTCCTTCCACCGCTCGTGCCCTGAGCCTGGTCAGTCTTTGGGGGACACTCACAATGATACCTGAGCATGAGTGTGGGTGGCCTTGGGGTGGGACCTCTAGGTGTGTGAGCTCTGAGTGTGAGGGGCACAGCATGTGTGTGTGTGTGAGCTGTGTGTGTGTGAGCTGTGTGTGCTGCAGGTAGTGTGAACTGAGTTATGCTGCACACAAGTGTGTGACAGAGTCTCTGGGAAGTTGATACGAGAGACCCCTGTGTGTGCGTACGTGGGTGGGCTTGGCTGGTGCAAGCCAGCGGTGTCCCAAGGGGCCGCTATGGTCGGCCGTGCTTGTTATCCGCCCTGTTCCTCCCTCTCTCGAGGGATTCCTGCTGCTCCTGGAGGCCGTGGAGGACACTGTGCCCATGCTTGATGGCCCGGTGGCAGCCCGTACAGACCAGGGTGATGGCCTCAGCTGAGGTCTCCGCTCTGAAGACCTGGGCCAGAGGAGCTGCTCAGCTGCACAAGGTGGAGCAGCTTGGCTGAAAGGCAGCTTCAGACAATGATCCTGAGAATCCGAGAGCCATGTGTGATTAATCCACCTCTCTCCCCATTGGCTAACCATGAGGCAAGCTCCACTCTGGCTCTCAGAGTTGCCAGGGGGACAGAGTGCAGTTGCCCATGGCAGCAACCAGCTCGACAACACCCTGCCTGGACTTTCCACCCTTCCCAGTTTCACTTCCCACTCCCTGGTGCTGTTTCTGGGGTCACCTTCCTCATCAACCCTTTGCACCCCCATCCTGTCCCAGGGCTGGTCCTGCCCTTCCTCCCATCCCCACCGTCCTGGAAATTTAGCTTCACTTCCATCTTCTTGGGGCCCCGATGAGCCCCACTGCCCAGTGCTCATGTGGGCCCAACCCCTCAGGGTCCCCTGGCAGAGACAGGCACCCAGTCTCCTCCTAGGAGTGTGAGGAACTTGGATATGGTGCCATAGTGTGTCAGAGTGGACACAAGGCATGCTGTGGATGGAGGGGGTGGAGAACACTGAGCTTGATAGCCCGTGGGATCCTGAGTTTGTTTGCTTTTGGAACTGAATGTGGGTGTGGGGTTTTCTGGTTGGGATTGCCATGGGTACCAGGTGAGCTGGGCAGCACCACCACGAAGGCTGCCACATTCATTCCCAGAAGGGGCCTCAGGGTACAGAGGTGGCACCTGAGCTGTGCACCGTGGTGTTTAGGACAGGGGAGTGGTTATCTTGCATACCGTGAGAGGTGCTGAGCTATCTGGCTGTGCCTAGAGAGATGCTGCGGGTTGGGGGTGTGGGGGGCGTGGCAGGAATGATTCCTGTAAATGGAATGCTTGAACGATTTAAACCTCATGGGACATCCCAAGGGTGGAGGAAAAGCCCAGGACCAAAACAAGTTCTGATACGAGTGTCTGCAGGCATTGGGTTAGAAACTGGGAGAAGGGGATTTGCAGGGGATTTACGTCTTTCAGGGGCTGACTCACTGGCTTTGAACAGTGGCGGCAGGCAGCCAGCAGGTGGCAGTGTGGGCTTGCAGTGGGACCCAGGACAAGGCTGTACCGTCCTAAGGATCGCACCCCACTTTCAGAGCACTTGGGGGTTTAGGACTATGCTAATGGACTCTACCTGAATTCGAGTAGGAAGAGTGACGGAGAAAGGGAACCTGTCAGACAAGGGATCAACAACCAAGGCCAAAGTCTTATAGAAAGCCGAGACAAAATTTCTGAGATGGGGAGAAAATGACTTATTTCAGTCATTTCAGCCTAATTTCCTCCCCTACACCTTCCGCACCGCTTCCTGAGAGTCAAAGCTGTCAGAGTGTGGAGTGAAATGCCAGTCTTCTGGTGTTCCTGGAGCCAAGTCCTGCAAGTTTATGGCTTGTCTTGACGGCAGTTACAGTGGCCAAGTCTTGGAGAATCGATGCCATGTTTTAGAGAGATTTAAAAGAAATTACGGCTTTTTAAAGAATCCAGTAAGAATCCACTTGCCAAGCAGGAAACGTGGATTCAATCCTTGGTTCAGGGAAGTTCCCCTGGAGGAAGACATGGCAACCCACTCCAGGATTCCTTTCTGGAAAATCCCATGGACAGAGGGGCTTGGCAGGCTGCTGGTCCAGGGGGTCGCCAGAAGTCAGATACAACAACAACAAATTAACTGGTGTAAATCACCGACTACCCAAATATCCCTGTCCTAGAAGAATAAAAAGGTTTCAGTGACTGCTGATTTTGAGAAAAGTAACATATTTTCAGTGTGCTGATTTTACCCCTTCCTTACAAGTGTCAGATGGTGCCAACCCCACCAGGTTACTTCTTAGAACATTTTTTATTGATATATTTATTTTGAACACAGAAAAGATACACTGTTGCTTATTTAGCGCTTAATCCAGGGACAAGAAAAGCTGCTGGGCTCCATCCCTTCAACACTGATGAGCATGTGGGGGTTTTTATCTCCCCCTCAACACAGGCACTCTAGGGTTGCAGAAGCAAGGTGTGTTTCTTAAAAGAACCTCAGCCCTGGAGTGCATTTTAAAGGCTATACAGTACAACAGACAAGAGATTATTTTTTTGCCTAGAAAACAGTACACCACAAAGGTGGACAGAACAGTATACCACAAAGGTGGCGTGTAAACAAGGTCCCTTCCCCGGGCAGAGTTAGCGGCGCCAGGATGCTACAGAACCTCTGGGTGGATTCCTTTCAGTTCTGCACCAGAAGAAACGCTATTCTATAGAAAATAGTTCACGATTGCCTTCCTCGCCACCTCTCTTCTTAAGAAAGGGATTACTAAATTGTCTTAGCCCTTTATTGGAGGAATGGAAATGAGGGGGGGAGGCTGGCTGGGGGTGCTGCAGTGTAAGGAGCGCGTGAGGCGGGGTGGGTTGGGGGACTGCCGTTGGTGGTGCCGGCGGAGATGCTCCTTATGGGTGGGCGCTGGGCTGCCACCCTCGTGCTGGCGGGGTCTGCAGGCATCGGCTCTGTTACCTGCGCCGTCTCTGATGGAAATTGCTGGGATTCAGGGGCCAAGGTCTAAGTCTCTTTACAACCAGGCCCGCGTACTCGTTTCTGTGGTACCCCCAGCAGCAAGGCTGAGATGCAACCACTGGTCCTCTTGTGGTGGAACAGTGGGGCCCACACCCCTTGATTTCATTTGCACCAGCACCATGGAGGGCAGACCAGAAGGTGCTGGCTCCCAACTCCCAACCCCACCCAGACAGCCAGCACTGCTCCTGGGGTCCATCTCCAGCCCACTTGAGCTTAGGCCATGAGTGGTTGGCAGGGCATGCACCTAGTAAGGGGCTGCTCCTCTGCCTCAGCGCCTGTCCCTAGGCAGGCCCCACCCCATCTTCTTTGAAGACCCTCAGTCCCAGGCAGTGGTTGGACGGACATGGGCACAGCCGTGATCCACTACCACCCACCCCCCCCACCACCACTGCATGCCCGCTGAGGCCCCTGTCCATCACTTGTGGCTTGGAGTGGGGGCTTTGGAGATAACTCCGCTAGCACCACCAGACGGAGGGTGCTGGGCTAGGGATGGGGCAGGGTGAGGCGAGGGTCTCCAGGTTGAGCCTGGGCCCCCAGTCCCGTGTCCCTCACCCTATAAGTGGCAGGTGTTGTGGCTCTTCTGCCTTGGGATGGGGACATAGAGACAGCAGGGAGCCTCACCTCACTGAGGCCTGTTTCGCCAACCGGGAGGACCAGCTGCCTGCTGGGGGCGGGGTGGGGGTGAGTTTGGGCAGGCAGCTGACCTGGGATGGCTGAGCAGCTTCTGGGGGACAGAGTCAGTGTTGAGGCCCAGCCTGCCCAGCAAGGGCAGGGCAGATGGCCTGGGGAGAGGGCAGAGTGAATCCCAGCCCCTTCTCTGCCCCCTTTCTCCCAGCACTGGCTCCAGGGGCGTCACTGGCAGGCTGGGGAGGAGACTGGAGGTCAGGAGAGCTTCATCTGCAATGAAACCTTCACAGGTGGGATTGTGTATCTGGAGGGGGAGACCTGTGTGTGTGTGTGCACGCCTGCACACGTGAGGGATATGTCTGGATGTGTGTGCGCACATGGGTGTGTCAGTATGTGTCTGTCCAAGTTGTATGTACATGTGTGCATGTGGGGGTGCCATGTGAGCATCTGTGTGTATGTGTGTGTGTGTGTGTGTGTGTGTGTGTGTGTATGTGTGTATACAAGCCTCTGTGTGCCTGAAAGATGTGACTCAGCCCTGAGGGGCCGGCAGGACCTGACCACCAGGTCACTCACATAATCTGCTCTGGGCCCAAGGCCGGGGCCTGGGTTGGGGCGGGTGAACCCTGGGAGCTCTGTGGGCCTGGTTGTGGTCCAGGCAGTGGCAGCCAGCCTGATGGGGGGCTGGGCCCACACACAGCTTCGTAAGGGGGCAGGGTGTCCATGGAGACAGTGCGGAGGCCACTCTGGCCCTGCAGCCTCTGCGCCTGCTGGTGTCGGCCAGGGCTGTGGCCACTGCCCGCATCCAGGGCGCCGTCCAGCTCGGGGCAGGAGTCGGTCAGTGAGTAGGGGGGCGGGGCATCCGTGGGGATGTACAGCTGAGTGGCGCCCGGTCCCATACACTCCTCGTAACTGCAAGAGAAGAAGCTCCCTCAGGCCCTGTGCAAGCTGGCATCAGTGGCAGGTAGCAGGGTCTCCCCGCCCAGGGCTAGAGGCCTAGCCACAGTGACAGGCTGCCCTGGAGTGAAGCAGGCCAGGCCTTGGTCCCACTGACTCCAGTGAGACCCCTCCACACCTTGGGGAGGGGCGCCAAGCACATTGAGACCTGGATTCTGGCCCTGACTCAGCCCCAGTGTCCCTGTGAACACAAGTGAGTGAGTCACCAAATGCTGGGTCCCAGATCTCTTAGAACAGCAGCTGCCACTGCCGAGGCATCTCCAGGTGGGGCTCCCAGTGTGGGGAGTGCTGGTGGGGACAGCCAGACACTCCTTGGTCTCAGGTCACCCCAAAGTGCTCCTTCAAGGGTTAGGGAGGACTTCCTGGGGGCCCTCTGAACCTGAAGCTGCAGGGCAGAAAATCACCCATCCTCCGGGAACGTCCATCCCTCCCAGTGACCCTGGGGTAGGGGAGGGCGGTGGTGGTAAAGAGTAAAAAGGTGATGGGGAAGATGGGGCTGTGTGCAGGGCGCAAGGGGGTCCCCTGGATAGGAAGTGCTCTTTCCAGGTCCTAAGTGGTGGTGAGGTGCCTGAGAGTGGCTGCCAGGACAGGACCCAGATGAGAATGCCCCCAGGACAGGGCCACCTGGTGGGCCATGAGCGCAACTGGAGACAGTGACACCCGTCCCAGTGGGTGTGATTGGGACTTCAGGGCCTCATCCGGAGGGTGACAGAGGATGAGATGGCTGGATGGTGGCGCCAGTGCAGTGCACTGAATTTCAGCAAACTCCGGGAGGTGGTGAAGGACAGGGAAGCTCGGTGCGCTGCAGAGTGTGCTGTAGTCCACGGGGTCGCAAAGAATCTGACAGGACTGGGCAACTGAGCAGCAACCAAGGGGCTCGGGCTGGACCCTCCACCTCAGCCCCTCACCCATTCTGGAGCAATTGAACTTTTCTTCTTTTCGCCTTTTGGAGTGGCCCTCGGTGACATCTGCTGAGTCACGCCCCCCCTCACTCGGTCAGGAGGGTGAGGAGATGGCCACGCCCACTGAGCAGATGCGTTTCGCATTTGTACCATCTGGGTGTTGCCAGTCCCCGTGGGGGCGGGGCTTCCTGTCCGGAGCCCCGCCCGCTCAGTCCCTCCGGCCGCCCCAGCGTGGCCTCCTTACCAGGGTGGAGAGTCTGGGTACAGCTCTCGGAGCACCATGACATCCACGTCCCCATCAGAGCTAAGGTCCAAGGGCGGAGGCCAGTCCTCGGCGGGGCTGCAGGCGTAGCGCATCCTGTGGCTCGGGCGGCCGTATGTGTGCCCGTCGGACACTGCAGGGAATGGACGGACATTCGGCCTGGGTCTCAGGCTGGCGCCAGGGAGTCTGCCTGAGGCCACTGAGATTCTGTTCTCTCCAGCTCCCTATCCTGCCCCTCCCTCACCATGCATAGCTGCATTCACTCCCTCAGTGAGCTCCAGAATATGAGTGCCTGTGCTCTGCTGGGTGTGTGTTGGGGGTGGTCACAGAGAGGAAGCAGAGCTGGCCCGGGCCTGATGGGGCTCCCAGGGTGCTGAGCAGCCTGTCCCCAGGACAGCCAAGTCGTGAGCAGCACATATGAGCTTTGATAGGTGTCATACTAAGGCTGTGGGAGCAGAGAAGGGCCCGACCCAGCCTGGAGGTCAGGGAGGGCTTCCTGGAGGAAAGGCTCTCAGAACTGAATCTTGTCTAGAAATTAGCCCGGGGGACAGGGGCAAGCCTGGCAGAGGGAACAGAACAGGTCAGGTCAAGGGCGGTGGGGGTGCGGGGAGATGAGAAAGAAGACTGTAGTGTGAATAGGATGCTTTGAGCCGTGGAGAAGGGCTGGGGCACGACACACGGGGAGGAAGTGTCGGGGAATGAGGACTGCAGAGGTCTCTGGAGTTAGGTCTCCCTCCCTTTAGGTTTCCCAGGGAGAAAACGAGGCTTCTATGATGAATCCTGGTGACTTCACAGATGACACTGTCTTCTGTTGTTTTTATCGCACAAGTACATCAAAGACTCTTGAAATGTCCTGAAGCTGAGAAACATATTTAACTGTGCTTGTGCAGCATCTACCAACAGAATCTTATTTTCTTAGACCTAGTAACACTGCTTAGGAAATGCCAACGGAGCACAGGCTTCTCATTCTACAGCTGGGGTTCAGAGAGAATCAGTGACTTGACAGAGGCCACACAGCAAATTATTGGTAGGGCCAGAGGGTGACTGGATGTCCTGGCTTCTAACCCTAGAAGCTCTCCACCTCCCAGTTTCCAATAGGTCTGGTAGAGGCTGGAGGACGGTGGGAGCTGCAAAGAAGGCTGAGATGTGAGGCTTCCAGACCGCCCTGGCCTCCCAGGTAGCCCCTCCCCTCAGAGGGTGGGGCCTGAAGTGGGCGGGGCTTGTCGCCTTTGGGTGGAGCTTGCGCCCTTTCTTTGAGGTCAACACCACTGTTGGGTTCCCCTTCCCATTCTATAGCCAAGAGCTCAGGGTCCTGTGGCTGGTAGAATGTGCAGCTGGAATTCACACATAGTCTGTACAACCCCAAAGACTGCGCCTGCATTCCCCAAACTCTCTTTCCCACTCTTGACACAATAGTGAGTGGAAAAATCTGGATACAGACTCCATCTGCGGGTACAATCCCAGGATTATCTACAGACATCACGAAAGCTCTCAGAAGACAATATTCCAAACAGTGGCTCTGTTTGGAGGACAGGAACAGAACCCTTAATTTTTTATGTTTTCTGTATTTTAAAGGTTTTCCACAGTGATCACACATTATGCTTCTACTATGAAAAAGGACTCCAATAACCTGCTGAGAAGATGCTGAAATGAGATTTGTTTCCTTTTAGATCACCAGCTGAAGAATGAGAATTTGGGGAAGAAGTTGGGGAAGAAACTGAGGAGAGAGGAAAACATGAAATAACTGGGTGAGAACAGAAGTGGCACAGTGGCTGGGTCCGGTGCTGGGTCCCATTCCCACCAGTGCTGGTGGGCAGGGCCCCATCCACTGTGTGTTGGGGTGGGGGGCAGCCAGGGCTGTCTGGACCTCGGGAAAGCTGAGGCTGTTTCCTGGTGGGCAGGCCTGAGAGCTGATGGGGTTGAACCACACTGCTCTTCACCTCTGTCTCCCTGGGGTTACTTTCCTTGGGCCCTCCACAGGCTGAGCATCTTAGGGAAACTGAGGTCACCCTGAGGCATTCACCTAGCCCAGACCCCAGTGCTGCGATGACCCAGGTCAGCCCCAGACATCCAGGTGGGCAGAGCTCTCAAGGAACAGCTGGAAAGAAACTCCACTCCCTCAATCTGAACTCCCCAAATTCCTTTCTCCTTTACCCTCCTTTGTGCTCTCCTCATCAGCACGCACCCAGATAGTCCAGGGAGACCCAAATCTCCCTCTCCCCTTATTTACCCAAGTTAAGGTATACCTCTGTTCATTATTCAGCCCCAGTCCAAGGTTAGCAACAGGCTCCAGAGAGTGGGGAGGAGGAACTTGCATCCATAAGCTTCACTGTGCAGTGGCCTCAGGATCTTATTCACCCTCTCAGGGATTTGAGAGAGGGACACAGTGGGTGCCTTCTTCTTGCAGATGAAGAAACAGAGACGTGAAGTCACTTGCCCTAAACCTCCAGCAAGTGAGAGGGGCCAGATCCATCTCCTAAAGCTCAAACTCAGGATCTTTCCATCTTACAGGAAGAGAACACATTTCTTTCTCTCTTCCTCTCCCTCTTCTTCCTTCTTTCCTTCCTCCTTTCCTCTCCAGTCTCTCTGCCTCATTCCTTTCTTCACTCACTCCTTCGTTCATTCTCAAACATTCACTGGCGCCTCTCTCTGCACCTGACCAGCCTGCAGAAGGGCCCTGTGGGCAGGCAGGGGAGGACTGACTTTGCCCTGAGGGCAATGGGGAGCCGCTGCATGGCACTGAGCAGAGGTCCCATGGAGAAGGCCTTGGGGGCACCAGGCCACCGGCTGGCAGCTGTGGGGGCTGCAGCATTAGTGACGTGACCCCAAAGCAGGTTGTCTCCAGGGGGAGAGATAATGAAAATAGTTAACAGGAACTGGGCACTTACTCATAAACTAGGCACTGTGCTATTTTAGACCTGACAGTAACTTTGGGGCGGGTGCCCATGCACCCATTGTATAGATGACTCACAGAGCTGAGCGACTTTCCTGAGGCTGCTTGGGAAGAAGTGGAGATGAAGGTTGCTGTGGACCCTGGGTCTGAGGTGCCTCTGAGATGTAAGAGCCTTGGGGCATCGGGTGAGGAGGATGAGTGGGGCCTGGAGCTGGAGGGTGCGTGAGATGGAGCAGGGGTGGGTCCTCCTGAGAGAGGACCCAGGGCCCAGGGTGGGGTCTGAGGAACCTTGAGATTCCTCTTCTCAGGAATCTACCAGCAAGTCTGAGAAGAAGCCACCAGAGCGATGGGAGAGAGCCTGGAGAGGCTGAGTCACCGGAGCCAGGGGGGCGTCTGAAGGACAGAGGGTCTCCCACAGCCAGGAGGCTGCTTCTCGGAGGAGCAGCGTGGCTGTTGTGTCCCCTCCCCCCTGGCTTCTTTCCAAGCCTCCTGGCAGTCCCTGGTGTACCCCCTGAAGGTGGGGAGATAGCATCGGGGCATCAGCACCTCCAGGCCTCTTGCTGAGGCCCCAGGGAGATGCCAAAGTCAGAGCTGAGAACAGAGGAGAGGGCAGGGAGGCGGGAGCCCCGCAGCAGGGTCTCCAGGGTGACAGGGCCGCGGGGCCGCCTTGAGTCAGCATCAGGCAGCAAAGGCCTGAGCCCAGAGCAGCCTGGTCGCACTCACCCCACCTGCTCTGAAGTCAGGGCTGGGGGCTTGCTCATGTGACACTGACCGCATGGCCCCTCGATGCACTCAGGACGGACTAGCCTGCCCTGAGGCCTCTGTCTCTCCTCAAGGCCAAGGTCCACCTCTCCACTCAATCTGGAAATTCCCCTGGCCCTCTCTCCTGAGCTCTAAGTCCCAGGCTCAGGCTCGGGCACATTCAAGCCGCTCAACAAGTCCCTCTAGCTCTTGGTCTTTAAAATGGGCTACCACAAATCTCGCTGGGAAAATGGGGGTGCTGACTTCCTCTGCTGTGGAGCAGGTCCCTCTGGGCTAGGCCCGTGCTGGGCTATGAGCTCAGTGCGAGGAGAGCTACAGCTGCCCAGCGTCAGGGCACTGCTGTGGGGGTGGGTGCAGGGCTTAGGAAGTCCTGGGAGCGGGGGTCACCCCTGCCTGAGGGGAGAGCGTGAGGAGGCAGAGAGGCTCTAGAAGGAGGAGGCACTTGTGCCAGCTCTGGAAGGACAAGCAGTCTTCTCTGTCCGATGGGGAGGTGGTGGGGAGCGGCATTCTAGGCACAGGAAAAGTGCATGCAGAGGCGCCGAGGCGGGAGGGAGCAGGAAGGAGGCGTCTTGGGTGGGCGAGCAGGAAGGGTAGAGGGCAAGGGTTGGGCTCTGTGAGGTGGGCAGGCTGGCCATCCTGGGCCTGACTGGCTCTATCCTGGGGTGGGAGAGGTTGAGGGTGGTACTGGGCTCCTTGTTGGGGGTGGGCATGCTCTGGGCAGGAACCTTGTGCTCCTCAAGGGTCAGGCTGGTGCTTCATGGGCAGGCCTAGTCTCACGGTGGCCAGGGCTGGGGAGAAGCCCTATACCACCCTTTGACCTTCAGCCTGACCCTTGGCAGACAGCTGGGCTTCCCACGCCACTGAGGCATTATGGTGCATGCCTCTGGGCTCTTCCTGATCACTCAGGACCTCCAGGATGCAGCCTGACCACCCTGTCCTGCCCGTGGCAGAGCTGCCACCTCCCTGCTGCCGCCTGGGTGACAATCGGGCAGGGGGCCTGGGGGTGCCCGGGGATGGGCAGCAGCTCACCGTAGCCCTGCTCGTACTCTTGATGGCGCCGGCGGCGGCGGCGGTGGCGATGGTGGTGGCGGCGGTGGCGGTGGTGGCGGCGCTGGAGCCGGGCTTGCCTGTCCCTGCGGATGCTGCCCACGATGATGGTGATGCAGGAGAGGATGATGACCACGCCTATGACCGCACTCGCCACCAGCACGGGGGACACGAGCAGGTGGCTGTGCTCTGAGCTCTCCGAGAACGTGGGATAGAAGTAACTGGTACGGTTGTATCGAGCTACTGTGAACAGAGAGAAGCACTGAACAAACATCCTGCCCCACACCTTCCTCCTGCCTCCCTGCTGCCCTGCGAGTTATCCCTCCCTCAGTGTGCATGTTAAGTGACTCCAGTCGTTTCAACTCTTTGCGAGCCTACAGACCATAGCCCACCAGGCTCCTCTGTCTGTGGGATTCTCCAGGCAGGAAAGTGGATTGGCCCCTCGATGCACTCAGGACGGACTAGCCTGCCCTGAGGCCTCTGTCTCTCCTCAAGGCCAAGGTCCACCTCTCCACTCAATCTGGAAATTCCCCTGGCCCTCTCTCCTGAGCTCTAAGTCCCAGGCTCAGGCTCGGGCACATTCAAGCCGCTCAACAAGTCCCTCTAGCTCTTGGTCTTTAAAATGGGCTACCACAAATCTCGCTGGGAAAATGGGGGTGCTGACTTCCTCTGCTGTGGAGCAGGTCCCTCTGGGCTAGGCCCGTGCTGGGCTATGAGCTCAGTGCGAGGAGAGCTACAGCTGCCCAGCGTCAGGGCACTGCTGTGGGGGTGGGTGCAGGGCTTAGGAAGTCCTGGGAGCGGGGGTCACCCCTGCCTGAGGGGAGAGCGTGAGGAGGCAGAGAGGCTCTAGAAGGAGGAGGCACTTGTGCCAGCTCTGGAAGGACAAGCAGTCTTCTCTGTCCGATGGGGAGGTGGTGGGGAGCGGCATTCTAGGCACAGGGAAAAGTGCATGCAGAGGCGCCGAGGCGGGAGGGAGCAGGAAGGAGGCGTCTTGGGTGGGCGAGCAGGAAGGGTAGAGGGCAAGGGTTGGGCTCTGTGAGGTGGGCAGGCTGGCCATCCTGGGCCTGACTGGCTCTATCCTGGGGTGGGAGAGGTTGAGGGTGGTACTGGGCTCCTTGTTGGGGGTGGGCATGCTCTGGGCAGGAACCTTGTGCTCCTCAAGGGTCAGGCTGGTGCTTCATGGGCAGGCCTAGTCTCACGGTGGCCAGGGCTGGGGAGAAGCCCTATACCACCCTTTGACCTTCAGCCTGACCCTTGGCAGACAGCTGGGCTTCCCACGCCACTGAGGCATTATGGTGCATGCCTCTGGGCTCTTCCTGATCACTCAGGACCTCCAGGATGCAGCCTGACCACCCTGTCCTGCCCGTGGCAGAGCTGCCACCTCCCTGCTGCCGCCTGGGTGACAATCGGGCAGGGGGCCTGGGGGTGCCCGGGGATGGGCAGCAGCTCACCGTAGCCCTGCTCGTACTCTTGATGGCGCCGGCGGCGGCGGCGGTGGCGATGGTGGTGGCGGCGGTGGCGGTGGTGGCGGCGCTGGAGCCGGGCTTGCCTGTCCCTGCGGATGCTGCCCACGATGATGGTGATGCAGGAGAGGATGATGACCACGCCTATGACCGCACTCGCCACCAGCACGGGGGACACGAGCAGGTGGCTGTGCTCTGAGCTCTCCGAGAACGTGGGATAGAAGTAACTGGTACGGTTGTATCGAGCTACTGTGAACAGAGAGAGGCACTGAACAAACATCCTGCCCCACACCTTCCTCCTGCCTCCCTGCTGCCCTGCGAGTTATCCCTCCCTCAGTGTGCATGTTAAGTGACTCCAGTCGTTTCAACTCTTTGCGAGCCTACAGACCATAGCCCACCAGGCTCCTCTGTCTGTGGGATTCTCCAGGCAGGAAAGTGGAGTGGGTGGCTGTGCCCTCCTTCAGGAGATCTTCCTGATGCAGGGACCAAACCTGTGTCTCTTGAGTCTCCTGCATTGGCAGGCAGGCTTTTTACCACTAGCGCCGCCTGGGAAGCCCTCATCCTTAGGTAAATGGAGGCTATTGTGGCCCCTGGACTTTATCCTGACTGCTTCTGCCAGGGAGGAAGGGAGCAGCGCCTTGCCCACATCCTGCCCCCCCCACATCTATAGGAGCCTCTACTAGTGAGAGTTGACCTCTTCTCCTCTCCTCCGAAGCCTCTGCCCTGGGAGCTCAGCCAACTCACAGATAGGAAAAACGAAGCTCAGAGAGGGCAGTGGACTTGCTCAAGGTCACACAGCAAATTAGTGGCAGAGCTGAGGCTTGAACCCAAGATCCAGTGCTAGACCAGGACTCTCCTCCACCAAGGCACGAGGTTGGAAGGTCAGTGTCACTTTGCCAAGGTCTTGGGAAGGGATGGAGGATACTCAGGCATTGGAGTTTGAGGACAAACCATACAGGTCTCCTGCTTCAGGGGTGAATCCTACCCATGCGACACCAGGGAAATCAGGCGGGCCTGGGCCTGTGGGCAGTAACTGACCCAGACAAGTCAGGGGGCGGGATCTGATCAGGGAGACTTATCAGAGAAGGTGAAGTTTGGAGGTATTCCAGGCAGGGGGAGAGCAAGGGCAAAGGGGCAGAGAGGTAAGAAGGGGCTTCTAGGACGGGGTGTGACATGGCAGGAGTGTATGAAGATGAAAGAACCTTGTCTAGGACCAACAGCTGGGTCCCTGAGAGCCTTACTAAAGGAAGCTTCTGGAGCCATGATGGCGTTGTCCTCTCGCTGGATAAGATGATGGAGCCCTGGGGCCTGGAGCTCCAGGGAGGGGTTAGAATCAGCCAAGAGCACCCATGGGCCTCTGCCCAGGGACAACCAGCACCTCATTAGTGAGTCTCTGAGACTGCCCCTTAATTTCCTCCCACTCAGCTGGGTAGGGGTGTGGATTTCCTCTTTTACAGATGTGTAGACTGATGCTCAGGACTGGTAAGTGACCAGCCCATGGTCATTCTGTTACTCTGCGGTCGAGTCAAGCAAGAACTCAGGCCCAGACTTCAAAGTCCAGAGCTCACTGCCCTCCGTGTCCCCGTCCCTGGCATGCTGGCCCCACCTCCCCAGAGGGAGTGACCTGCAGACACTCAGTGAGCCACAGGGGCAGGGTGAACATTCCTGGGCCCTGTTCTGCCCTTCTGTCTGCCCTCCCAGAGCCGAAGTCCCAGGCCCTGTTCTGCGTCTGTCATGTATGATCATGCTTGGTTACCAGGGCTTGTGTCTGAGTGCCCTCTGTGTCCTCAAGCTCAGCCCTGGGTCCAAGTTTACCAAAGGTGCCCAAGGCATGTACTGAATGGGTGGCTCCAGCCTTGAGACCAGACAAAGAAGTGGCAGGGAGGCCCTGAGCTCCCTCGGGGGAATGAGGTCTCTGTCTTGGGTATTTGAGGATACTGTACTGAGGATGCTGTTAGGAGGGCTTTGTTCCCAGGTGAGAGCCTGGACTTAGGCAAATCAGAAGCTGGAAGCTCAGCTGTGGCCACCTGTCTCTTCTTATCCTTTTCCAGCACCATATCCAAAAGCCTCTCCCACATTCAGCCCATGGCAGGGCAGGTAGGTGAAGCAGGAGCTTGGGGTTGCTGCCTGTGCTGTGAAGATGCCCAGCCAGCAGTTCTGCCCATGCTGGTAGCTCTTGAAACCTACTGACATTCATTAGGAGGGGCTGGCTTGAAAGCCCTACTTTCTGGGCCAGTATGTCATCCTAACCTGACAGCCAAGCCTTTGCTTGCTGAAGTTCATTGTAAGCTGCTCCTCTGCAGGTGCATTCACTGGGGAGAGGGAGACACCCTTGGCTTTGGCTGGGCATGTGTGCTTCTTGACCCCGTGATATGAGAATGTCAGGGTATGTGAATTTCTGGGATTCTTTGGGGGCCAAACACACACCACTGTTTTGAGAGCCCCTGCTATGTGTAGGCTCTGCTTAAAGAGCTTACTTCATCCCTGAAGCTATGTTCTCCCCATTTTGGAGGTGAGGATCCTGAGGCTCAAAAATATTAAATGACCCACCGCAATCATATAGCTAGTATAGCGCTAATTGGTAACCATTCTCTTTTTGTTTGGCCCAGGAGCCAGTCTCAGCATCCTTTCCTTTTTTAAAACATCCTTTCTAACATAGCACTTCACACAGTGATTACCCTGGTCATGAAGCGAAGCTTATGGCCACCTCTCATCTAGTCCACAGTGCTACCACTGCCGAGCCAATGACCAGGCTTTGGCTTGGACTAGGTCTGAACCAGTGGCCACTCTGTTACCATATTCTCTCTAATAAAGCACAAGTCAACTGGCCATCCAACCAATGTCACCATCTTCCCGTCTACCATGTGGCCTCTCCCCCTTAGAAGCCAATGGCAGGACTTGGGAATGTCAGAGACAGGCAGTCCTCCTTGGGGAGCACAGGAGCATCCAGAGTCCACACTCGACTGGTTCAGTATGTCCCAGCTGCTGCAATGGCTTGGGACATGCTGGCCACCCCATGATCCAAGGCAGATGGCTACTAGAAAGCAGGCCAAGGCAAGGTTGTGGGTGCCCAGAATAAAAACCTAGGGCAGGATGTGTGTGCGTGCATGCCTGCCTGCTCAGCATGCAGTACCTTCTGCTGAGGTGCCAGTCCCATAGGGTCACCTTGAAGACGACTTGCTGCCACCTGCTTCAGCCACTAAGGGGAGCCTCACCCTGCTGGCAGTGCTGGGCTCATTACCAGCCAGGCGTGGAGATGGCAACACCCGCACCTGCATATGAAGCCAGTTTGGGCAGGCATCCGCCTATATGGCTGGTGAGAAATTAATCTTCCAGTCACTGTGACCAGCAGAGGTAGGCACTGCTTTAAATTATGAGGGAAATTCTTCCAATTTCCAAATGCAGGGTCCACTTTATCAACGAGATAAAAATGACTGCAGAAAAATGACATGATGCTAACACCCCTTCCCACCCCTCTGCCTCTCTGTCCCCTGTACCAGCTGCAACAAGGACAGAGAATGAGGCAAGCTTTGCTTCTAGCCTAGATTTTCTTTCCAAGTAGCCTCTACAAAGGTGCTGATGACCAAGAGGAAATTGTACCCTGAGATGTGGCCCTTCCTCCACACACCAGCATGACTAGCTAACTTCTGCTGAACACCTACTGTGTGTCCTGCACCATGCTTGGTACTTTTCATGTACTAGTTCATTTAATTCTTATGATGGCCCATGACGGGGACTCCAATTAACAGGCAGAGAAACCGGATCTTAGAGAGGTTAAGTGATTTGTCCAGTGTCACACAGCCCACACAGAGGAACCCAAGTCAGTGGGCAGCCAAAGCCCTGTGCTCTTAGGCAAGATGCTAGTCTGTGGCTAACAGGCACTGTGAGACAGAACTCATGTTTTCGGGATCTTGCTAAAGTGAAAATTTCTTCTCCCTAAAACTGGACTTTACTTCCTCCTGGCCACCTTCTATGTAGCAACATAGACCATGACCTAAATCTTATTCAGGGTGAAAGTATATCAGCAGCTAAACATTGCATGCCATGTTTAGCTAAACTAAGCCTTTAAACAGCTAAACATCCCTGGGTCAGGAAGATTCCCTGGAGAAGGAAATGGCAACCCACTCCAGTGTTCTTGCCTGGAAAATCCCATGGACAGGGAAGCCTGGTGGGCTACAGTTCATAGTATCGCACAGTCCGACACGACTGAGTGAGCACAAATATTGCTAAGTTTTGAGGGGTTGGCAGGGGTCCACTATTAAGAGGATCTAGAAAATCAAAAGACCGTTCTTGGGTTTTCCCTGTTGCCCAGTAGTTAAAACTGCATGCTCCCAATGCAGGGGCCCGGAATCCATCCCCAGTCAGGAACTAGATCCCAGATAACACAACTGAAGATTCCGTGTGCGGCAACTAAGACCAAGCGGATCTAAATTAGGGAAAAGGCTGTCCTTTATCTCAAGGGCAAAGAGGAGACTTCCAGGGGCCCGGTCCAAGTGTTTTAGGGGCGCCCTCTGGCTGAAGAAAGGGATAGTGTATGTGTATGTTAGTCGCTCAATCGTGGCTCTTTGCCACCTCTGTCCATGGAATTCTCCAAGAAAGAGTACTGGAGTGGGTTGCCATTTCCTTCTCCAAGGAATCTTCTCAAGAAAGGGATATGTCATAAACACACGAGGCCTGCTGCCAGGCTCCTAGTGAGCGTGGAGCGAGGGTGGAGCGGTGCGTGGAGCAAAGGGCATGCGTGGAGCATGGAACGCGAGTGGGCGAGCGTGGGGCGTGCGTGGAGCGTGCGTGGAGCGTGGAGGAGGCTGAAGCCCCGGCTCCCGGACTCTGAAAGCCCTTGACGGTGAGCTGTTCCTGAGAGAGTTCCTCCGCCACGCCAAGCTGAAGTGCTGTGAGCACGCTGCAGACGCAGCCCTGGTGCTCTCCCGACTCTGCGCATGGGGTCCTGAGGCTCCTGTCGGGGCTGGGATGGTGCCTGGCTCCGTGGGCCGCGCCTGCCGGGCAGAGGCCAGCGCTCGCGCCTCCGGACTTCTGCTCCAGGCTGCGACTGGGAACACTGGTGAGTCAGGCCCTCAGTGACCCCGGCCTGGGGTTGGGGCCGGGTCTGGCGCTTGCCTCCTCTCTGTGTGAAATCGTGGCCACTCCCATTTACAGGACACCGAATCTTGGTGGGCTGAAGTTTGTCCACCTGGCTTTGTGGCAGAGCTGGGAGAACTGGGCTACATCCCTGGTTCTGCCAGTTACCCTCTGTGTGACCTCGGGCGTGTTCTCTGCTCTCTCTGGACCTGCTCACTGTTTGTCTGAAAGGTGTTTATTCTTGGGTCTTGAATCGTTCTTCCTGAAGGGTGGGTAAGGGGGTAGGGAGGAGGTGGGAGCCTGGTGAACGCAATGGGGGAGGCAGTGAGATCAGAACATTGCTTTTGCAGTCTGAAGCCACCTAGGACTACTGGCAAAGGAGGGCACCGAAGGTGCTGAGCCACCGTCTTTAGTTCTCCAGTCCTGCCTGTATCTTCGGAGATGCTGGCTGGAGGAAGAAGGGGCCTGCGGACAGAGATCTGACTGATGGTCCCCGTCACAGAAAACTCTGAACACATTTGTCATGGGTCCACTTCCCTAAGTCTGGCCTCAGCAGTGCCCTTCTTCTCCACTGCTGAAGCCACCAGGGTGAGGCTGTGAAGTCACTGGAGAAAATCTGGGGAAGAGGATTCAGGCACTGTCTTTTCTTTGCTCACCAATGGCTGGTCCCAGCCTCCTAGCTAGGGTAGGGGGACACGGCAGGGCAGGCTCACTACACGTGGGTGCTTCTGAGACCTAGCCCCTTCTTTTTTGGGGCAACTTCTCAGCCCACGTGGCAATACCTATCCTCTTGTCACCAGGAGACTGTGATGGAGAGATATTAGGGCACTGGGGGCAGGTCAGGAACATCCACACAGGAGCTGGGTCTTGCAGGATGAACCAGCAGAACAAGAGCAGGGGAGGGAGGAAGGGGCCTGGGCAGGAGTACAGAAGGGTGAGGTTGCAGAAGAGCTCAGGGAACGAGGAGGTGCTCCTGGGGTGAGGCTGTGGGCTGCCACATGAACACTGGGATTATGAGGCTGGGGAAATGGCTGCTTGGTGTTCAGGATTCTTCTTACAATGGAAATGTATCTCTGCAAGATGTCAAGGCCCTGACATGTTTCACTTGGCTGTCTGAGGCATTACAAGTGGGGCAGGTTATAGTGGAAACTGAGGATTAGAATGTGAAGTCATCCACCCCTCCATTAATTCACTCAACAATCGATTATCCACCCTCCTGTGTATTTATGGATCTAGGCATCTACTCAGGTTCCACTTGATCATCCATGCATCCATCCATATATTCAATCATCCATCCACCCATCCATCCATCCACCCACCAGTACTCACTAAGTGCTTCTCTGCTTGGATACATGCTAGGCACTAGGAACATGTATGTGCATCAGCTAAAATGAACCTCTCAACTGTAGAAAGCACGAATACCCCAGTGCTCAGGGGGAAAGTCTTGGTAGATCATGGAGTTCTCTGTGCTCATGTTTTGCAGAGTAGCCCTAGCCCTGCTTCCCTCTGTTTATACATCAGAGTTAATAGGAGAGTGCTCCACTGCCAAGTAGAAGATTTTTAGCCACTGCATTAAAATATACCCGGAAAAATGAAAGTGACCACCGCAGGCCATTCATGATTCTGTAAATATAAGGTGAAAATGATTTATTCCACTATTAAGACAGATTCTGCCACTTAAATAAACTTGCCCAAATTAACTCACATGTACTTTTACATATCCACACTCCATAGCTTACCATCTTGTCATCATTCACTAAGGTTTTATGTCCAGTTTGATGAACAATTTATTTGTTGGCTGGAAAACTCACTGAAACAGTATCACCGACCACTTTTCCCTGTTTCTGCAGAGGAAGTGGTGAACTGGCTGACATTACAAAATCAAACCACAGCAGAATGAGGCTTTCAACTTGAAGCCACACCACCAATCTCTTATTTTCTTGCTAGAGTCATCAGTGGCCTTGAACTCATTATCTCTACTCTTCCATCATCACCTACAGTTGGCTTTTTCGGCTGTTTTCCATGGAGGACACAGGCTTTTATAACGCCAGCAGTCACTGTGCTTGCTTGATGTGTAGGAAATAGGGAAACTGTGTGGAGAAGCAGCTGGATGGGAGCTGGGGGCTGTCTTGGCCCACCCATCAGCTAGGGAATTAGCTATCACATCCCCATTTGCATTGTGCTGTGCTTAGTTGTGTCCGACTCTTTGTGACCCCATGGACTGTAGGCCACTGGGCTCCTCTCTCCATGGGATTCTCCAGGCAAGAATACTGTAGTGGGTTGCCATTTCCCTCTCCCTCATTTGCATTATGAGCCTCAAAATTGTGGCTTCAGAAAATTACCGTTTACTACAATGTGGTCTTTCCAGAAAGTTCATGAATAATTGATATATAAATGTTAAATTCATGAATGCTTCAAATTATCTCAACTGTCCCCCAAGCTGGGCCAACCTAGAGAAGTGTTCTTGGGCCAAAATGGCTGAGCCCCCACCCCAAGTACTATCATCCTTGGTTTTGTTCTGGCCTTTTGCGGGTTCTGATTCTGGAACATATCACAGGACTTTGTCCCCTGCTCCACAGTAGTTCCCTCAACTCCTAGAATTCATAAGCGCATGTGGGAAGCCACCAGGGCAGCCGTGTACTAAGAATAATACATTATGAGGAGAAAGGACCTATTCCAGGAATGCAAGAATGGTTTAAGACCACGAAATCTATTAATGTACCATGTCACTTCAGTAGGTAGAATGAGAAGAACTACTAGATCAGGCAAAGATACATACTTCTTGGCCACAACAGATACGAATGATCTCAAATGGCTGACAGCATCACACTGGACCGTTGAGCTTTGGAATAGTTTCTCAGCATGTGGCTCTTGGACGTAGATTTCTAAAAGCGTGGAGTGTTTGTGGAGAAGTCCTGAATCCCCCCAGTTCCCAAGGTTGCTCTGCAGCACTGAGCTGGGGCACCCCAGCCCTGGTCCTAATGCCTTTTATTCACCAGCATTCACTGTCTGAGGTGAATGGCCCTAGTGTCCTCTGGGAGAAGGGCCACTCCTCAGCCATCTTCCTCAGGGCAGTGGTGATGGTGGTGGGGAAACCCCAGAGCTCCTCCACCAAAGCTGACATGCATCTGGTCCTCGCATCTTGCCAGGTCACAGAGTCCTGGGTTCAGATCTTGGCCCTGCCTCCTTGAAGTTTACCCTCTGAGCTTCTGGCACTTCAATTGCCAAATGGGAACAGCAATTTCTTTGAGCTAATTAAAGCACATTGCTTAGCAGGATGCTTGGAACACAGTAGGTGCTCAATATATGACAATTAAACCTTAAAATCTTAACAAAACATTCCCTAGACGTAGTGCTAAATATGAAAGGCAAAACAGTAAAGCTTCAATAGGAAGACACTGTAGAACATCTTTATGACCTTGGATTTCTTAAACAGGATACAAAGGATTAATATTGACTATGAAACAATGGGTAAATTGTACTATATTAAAATAAAGCTCTTTGGTGGGAGTTTGGGCTTCAAGGTGGGCAAGGGGCATGGGGACTGAGATGTGAATGGGATCAAGGACATAGCTAGAGCATGGGGAAGATTTTGAAAGAGTTTCTAAATAATTTGTAACCTGCCCTGGGACACCGGTGAATGCTTCTCAGGGAAGAACCTGTCTGTACAGGTGCCTGGAACCAGATAATAGATCCCAAGACACAGAAGGATGTTATGGGATCCTCCCTTTTTGCACAATTCAGTCTTTCACTCTAATAGTTCTTTGTGGCATACTCAAGAGAGTAGCCACACTGTCACTTATAGGAGTTCAGTGTCAAACAGTAGCAACTGAGTATAATGCATCTTGTGATGATAGAGGAAAACTCATTTGGAAACCTTGGTCTCATGTTCAATGAGGGGACCTAAAACAAAACAGCCTTTCTTCAAGTCAGTGATAAGTAAGAAGCCCCACAGGATTCCTTTTCAGTTCGAAAAATGCAAGTCTTCGCACAGCTGACAGGAAATGTGCGACATTTCCCGGGCTGTCTCTTGATGGTGACTCATGTTGCCGGTGCTTGTGCTACCTCTGATTACCTATGTTTCAGTATTAGAGCTACTTTCAATCCTGTAAAGATGTTTGCAGCGGAAGTATAACTCTTGATTACCTACTAAACTTGGAAACAGATTAGTTTCGTACCTACTAAACATGATCTTCATTCAGTGTTTATGATATGTTTTTGCATTCCTCTCCTCTAAATCAGAGCCGGTGCTGAACAAAGGGGTGGTGCGGTGCATGTCTCTCTCCTCTTGGGTGTGTTCCATGGGCGCGCCCTCCCCGTGGCTCTTGTAATAAGACTGTGGTATATAGCTGGGCCTTTCATTCTTGAGCAGTTAAAAATAAATGCCACTGCAGGAGAAGTACTGGCTGTGCTAGGACTGAGCAGAAATTGATTTTGAAATGATAGGTAAACATTTGTTAAATCAGACCTGAATTTCAGCCACTGTGGTGAACTATTTAGTTCAGTGTTTTTAATGCTCAGTATAATTCCTATTTTACAAGAATTTAAGGAACACTCCATAGGCTTCTGAATATACGGACTCAGAAATTCCATGCTGGCTGGGAATTTGATAGTCATGTTGTCCTAGATAATTGGATTTTACGCTTGGTAGATATGGCAGTGTGCTAGCATCACTCAGGTGTAATTGATCATTGTGCTTTCTGGCAAGGAAAATGGGAGAGCTGTGCCCCAGTGTGAGTGTTCTTATTGTTTAGAGAGTGTTGGTGACTTACTGTGCAAGTATACAGCCGCATGAACTGTAATTGTCCTTAAACTGTTGGGATCACAGTCATTACTTTAGTGTTAGAGGTACTTTTGTATCTTGGAAAAAATAAGAAAAAATTTTAAAAGTTTAAGGTATTTCACAAGCAGTCTCTTTAAATTTCGTTTAACCTAACACCTAAAATTTCAATAACAGACAAAAACTCATTATTAATATCTGCCATCCAACTTAAAAGGTGCCCACCTTGGCTTTCACATTTATAAAGATGTATTTTTTGAAGTGCATCAGCATGATCCTCTGCTCCTAAGAAGTCCAAGAGGGTATCCCCTAACTGTATGCTCCATAGCATTTTATTTTCTGTAAATTTTAAAGTTAAATATGAATAGAGCAAACAGTTATATGTAAGACTTGATAAATACTCTCTATATAAAAATTTGAGAATATCTTTGAATGCAAAGACATGGTTATAAGAGTCAAAAAATCTCCCAGGGTCGTGCCTCGCAGTCCAGGGGACTTTGCCTTCCAGTGCTGGGGGTGTGAGTTTGATGCCTGGTTGGGCAGGTAAGATCCCCCGTGCTTCTCAGCCAAAAACACTAAACATAAAACAAGAGTAATAAGGAACAGATTCAATAAAGACTTTAAAAATGGCCCATGTTAAAAAAAAACTTAAAAAAAAAAAAGCAGTCCACAAAGAGGAAGAAGATTTTTGTAATAATATATCCAACACAGGTCTGGTATTCAGAATATATAAAGACTACCTAGAAATTAATACTAAAAAGACTCAATTTAAAAAAGTTGGCAAAAGGCTTAAATAATCACTTCACAAAAGAAGATATCCAGGGTGCTAGTACACTGTACTTAATAACTAGAGAAATTCAAAGGAAAACCACCAGGTGATATTTCTACTACTTTGCAGAATGGCTGAAGTGAAAAATTCAGAGCAAGCACTGGTGAGGATGGAGGGCAACCAGAACTCACATATTGATGACAGGAGAGTGGACTGGTACTGCCCTTCTGGAAAACTGTTTAGCCCTATCTATTAAAGCCAAACATATGGATGTCCTGTAATGCAGAAATTCCACTCCTGGGCAGAATGAATCCTCCAACAGAAATACATCAAGATGTTCACATACTAGAACAGTGCTGTCCAATATGGTAGTCACTAACCACATGCAGCTGCTTAAATTAATGAAAATTAAATTAAAAACTCAATTCCTCAAAATTGGAGATGATTCAAAGAAACTTAAAGATGTCCCATGCTCCTAGATTGGAATAAATAATATTATTAAAATGCCATAGTATCCAAAGCAATCTACAGATTTAGTGTATCCCATACCAAAATAGCCATGATGTTTTTTGTAGAAGTAGAACAAATAATCCTAATACTTATATGGAACCACAAAAGACCCTAAATTGCCAAAACAGTCCTGAGGAAAAAGAACAAAGCTGGCAGTACACACAGATAAGACAGATAACTGGCAAGGACCTACTGTATAGCACAGGGAACTCTACTGAATGTTCTGGGATAATCTATGTGAGAAAAGAATCTGAAAAAAGAATGAATGTATATGTATAACTGAATCATTTTACTGTTCACCTGAATCTAACAGAATATTATAAACCAACTATACTCCAATAAATTTTAAATAGTTCAAAGCTGGAAGTATAACTCTGCCAAATTCAGACTATCCTACAAAGTTATAGTAAGCAAAATAGTATGGTATTGGGACAAAAACAGATACACAGATCATGAAACAGAATAGAGAACCTGGAAATAAACCCCCACACCTGTGGTCAGTTAATCTATGACAAAGGAGGCACGAATTACAAAGTAGAAGAGACAGTCTCTTCAGCAAGTGGTGCTGGGAAAACTGGACAGTTTCTTGTAAAACAGTGAGATTAGAACATTCCTACACAATATATACAAAAATAAACTTTAAAAGAGTTTAAACATCTAAAGGTAAGACCTGAAACCATAAAACTCCCAGAAGAGAACATAGGCAGAACACTTTTGGACATAAATTGTAGCAAAGTTTCCTTGGTTCAGTCTCCTAAAACAAAAGAAATAGAAGCAAAAATAAACAAATGGGACCTAATTAAACTTAAAAGCTTTTGTACAGCAAAAGGAACCATCAACAAAATGAAAAAACAGCCTACAGAATGGGAGAAAACACTTGCAAATGATGAGCCCAACAAGAGATTAATATTCAAAATATATAAACAGCTCATACTGTTCAATAAATAAAAAATCAAAAAATGCTCAGAAGACTTGAATAGACATGTATCCAAAGAAGACATACAGATGGCTAACAGGCACATGAAGAGATGCTCCACACTGCTAATTATTAGAGAAATGCAAATCAAAACCACAGTGAGGCATCACTTCACACTTGTCAGATGGCTATCATCAAAAGGAAACTCAAATAACTAATGTTGGAGAGGATTTGGAGCAAAGGGAACTCTAGTTCAGTGCTGGTGGGCATGTAAATTGGTGCAGGCACAGTGGAAAACAGTTTGGAGAGTCCTTAAGGAACTACAAATAAAACTACCAGATGATTCCACTTCTAGGTATATATCTGACGAAAATGAAAGCACTAATTATAACGGATACGTGCACCCCAAAGACTCCATGGACTATACACTCCATAGATTTCTCTAGGCCAGAGTAGCCTTTCCCTTCTCCAGGGGATCTTCCCAACTCAGGAACTGAACTGGGGTCTCCTGCATTGCAGGCAGCTTTTTTTTTTTTTTTTTTTTTTTTACCAAATGAGCTATCAGAGAAGCTCCCCAGTGTTCATAGCAGCACTATTCACTGTTACCAAGATTTGGAAGCAACCCAAGTGTCCATCAACAGACAACTGGATTAAAAAGGGTATGGAATGGAATACTGTTCTGCTATAAAAAAGACTGAAATAATGCTACTTGTAGCAACATGGGTGGGACCCAGAGAATATTATTCTTAGTGAAATAAGACAAGGAAAGCAAATACTACAGGAAGTCACTTATATGTAGAATCTTAAAAATGATACAAATGAATGTATATACAAAATAGAAACAGACTCACAGATATAGAGAACAAACTTGTGGTTACCAAACAGGAGGAGGAAGGAACAAATTAGGGATGTGGGATTAATAGATACAAACTACCTTATGCAAGATAGATCAGCAACAAGGATATACTGTATAACAGGGAATTGTACCCATTATCTTGTAATAACCTATAATGGAGTATAAACCGCAAAAATGCTGAATCAGTATGCTGTACACCTGAAACTACCTATATTGTAAATCAGCTGTACTTCAGTTAAAAAATTTAGTCTTCAGTTGCACTAGTCACATTTCAAAGGCTCAGTGGCTGCAAGTGCTAGTGGCTATCATACTGGGCAGTGAAGATATAGAACATTTTCATTATTGCAGAAAGCTCTGTTGGACAGCATTCTGCTAGAACGTTCACTGTTCATCGCCTCAACCTGAAGAGTACTCAGATGTCCACTAAAGTAGAAGGGATAAGTTATTTGTGGTGTATTGACACAAATATCATACATTCCATTGTGTTAGTATTCACAATGTGATGAGAATAAGTGATCTACATTTATATACAATAGTGTCATTGAATCTCATGACAGAATATTGAGCAAAAGAAGCCAGACCTGTATGATTCCAAACATATAAAGGTCAAAACCTAGAAAAGCTAACTTATAGTGACAGGTGTCAAGACAGTGGTTGAGCTGGGCATGGCGCAGGGGCTGGGAGAGCACATGGCCGGAGCTGTGGGCTGCAGCTCATGATGTATTTCTCAATCTGAGTGTGCTGCGCTTGTGAAGATTCAGCTGCACACTAATGATCTGTGTATATTTCTGTATGTGTGTTTTATACAGTGGTGTACTGGCAAACCAGCTTTTCAGGAAAAAAGAAAAAAATTCCTGATTTGTAGTGCTGTTTGCCAATTCTACGGTGTAAAACTCCCATCATGATGGATTTCAGGCTGGCTACCAATGATTAAATGGGTCATTAATCTCCTGAATATTTAGCTACTCACTCTTGTGAGCTGGTATTTCTCTACTACACAAACAAACAAAACTAACCCTAGAGAATCCCCATAAAAGGGACTCCTCAGTTCAGTTCAGTTCTCACTTCAGATATTAGAGGTCCTCCTGAAGACCTGAGGCCCAGAGAACAAGGACTGAGCAGGCAAAAGGGGAAGGTTTTGTAGGCCTTACTGTCCACAGCCTGCATTTTAGACTGAAGGGGGACCAGGTTCTAACAACCTTTGTCCTTTTAAAGACTAGCTTGGTAAGCCAGTCCTGGTATTACCATTCCCTGATGGACAGGGAGGCCTGGCCTGCTGCAGTTCATGGGGTTGCAGAGAGTTGGACACTACTGAGCAACTGAACTGAACTATGATTGGCTTAGGGGTGGACATGCAACTAAATTCTAGCCAGTAAGACATGAGCAGGGTCTTCTGGGAACTTCATGCTGGGGAACTTCTGGGAAAAGTTGTGTCGCTGCCTGGGTTGATGTTGGCCATATTACAATGCAGCAATCTTACAATGGAGCCATCTTACAATGGCCGTCTTACAGTGGAGCAAGAAGATGGAAAGAACCTGGGTCCTCAGTGATGTCCATCTCTGACCACTGAAACTAAAGCCCTACAGGCTCCTCGTGGAAAGAGTGCTTCATGTGGAGTCATGCTGGGAGTGTCAGCGTTTCAGCTGCAGACACGCCTGGCGACCTGGTCCAGTCTCCAGTATGCATCTCAGTTTCTGCATCTCTGGTGAGAGGCAGTAGAGTCCCTGGGTAAGTCCCACAGGATCAGCAGAGGATCTCTTACATCCAGTCTAGAAGGTCGGGAGAACCCATTTTCTTGCATTGTCTTGTTATGTGCCTGTGATGGGGTCTGATGAAAGGCTGGCACCTGGCTAGCCCCTGATGAGAGCCTGTCAGATGAAGTACAGCCCAGTATGCCATGCTGCATCTGCATGCGCAGTTGGGAACGGAGAGGGAAGACGTGATCTCCCCTGGAACAGTCTTGGGAGGACCCTGCAGGAAGATCTCCTCTCACTGTGGTATAGAGGAGCCAGAGGAGAAGGATGGAACAAACCCTTCCTGATTGACTGTGTGGTCACTACACTCTCAGTCACCCTGGAAAGTGGGTCTCATGATCCCATTTCATAGCTGAATAGCAGAGGCTTGGATGATTTAAATACACTTGCTTCAATGGTTTTTGAACCTGTATCATTCAGGATAATCAGCTATATCTCTAGCCCTAGCCTCATTCCTAGGGGAGACAAGTATTATCTGGGGGCTGAAGGGCCCGGTGGGCAGAGGAAAGCTCTGGAATGACTCTCTTTTCAAACAAGGCCTGGAGGTCACTTACAGATATGGAGTCCAGGTGGGAAGAGGGAGCAGCCCCTAGAAGCTGATGAAACCATGGCTAATAGAGGACATGGTACTTTAAATACGGAGAGAAGCAAATAGAAGGAACTCTAGGAGGTGAAAATGTTTCAGGCTCTCAGAGGGACTAGTGTGGCCAGTGCCCTGAGCTTGGGCCTGGAAGTGTCTGCTTTTAGATGCTGCCACCTCCTCTAGTGGTCCCTGGGCCCATAGGGCATGTGACTTCTCTCCTGGGGCCTCTCTGTCCTGACTGGGAAGCACGTGGTCCTGCACACTTCGGTGGTGATGTTACAGAGGACGACCAGCCTTTCCTAATCACCCTAGGCACGGTTCCAAGTACAGGAGGGTAGCTAATGTAGTGTAGTCCTTGTTAGAGAAATGGCAGTGTCCTTACTCATTCCTGTTTGCAGGTAATCCTCCCCACTGTACTTGGCTTTAGGGTGCCGTGGGTGACAACTCCAGGGATCATGCTTGCTTGGCAAGATTTCTAGATACAGAAACCAACTCAAGGCTCAGTCTCTAGATCCTTCCCTTTCCCACACTCCCAGGGTTGTGGCAGAATAGGCTGGAGTGGGGCAAGAGGGTGGCAGAGAGGTCAGTTAGGAGGCCAGAACAGTGGTCCAGGTGATGACAATGGTGTCCTTGGTCTGGGGCTTAGTGGTGGAGATGGCAAGATGGAGTCAGATTTCAAAGTGAAACTGTTAGGATTTTCAGATTAATTGGTTTGGGGTAGATGAGAAAGGAGAGCAGTAGGGACTCAGAAAGTTTGGGGCCTGAGTATATGGAAGAACAGAGCTGCCATTTACTGAGATGGGGAAGATGATGGGTAGCTTGGGTGGGGGACTAGAAGTCAAGATTTAAGGTTTTGACTTGTCCATCGGAGATGCTCTATAGAGCATCTGACATCTGAGTGGACATCTGAGTGAAGATATGGGGTGGACAGTTGAATATATGAGTCTGGAGTTCAGGGAGAGTCTGGAGCTGGAGATGTAAATTTGGGGACTGACAGTGTATGGAAACGTCTCGGGACCAAGAGGTGGATGAGGTCACCTTGAGAGCCCACTGCCAGGGGAGGGGGAGACACAAAAACTCTGCCAGCTGGGAGTGCTCTGCAAAAGCTGGGGTACTGCTGCTGTTACCATCACTACATTAAGTGCCCAAGCTGAGGCTGATGCCCTCTTGTCAAGGAGACTAATATTAATATAAAATGATTGTGCACTTAAAACTGAGATTAGCTGTCAGATGCTGAGCACTTGCTACAGTCAGACTCTGGGATCGACCAGAAAACTCAGAGGAGGGGTAGCCAGGATGTTCATGGGGCCACAGAGTGGACTCTCCATTCAAGGGCTGGGGGTTCAGGAGCTAGCTCTCAAGTTCTTCCTTCTGTTGACAGTGAAGTCTCTTCAGAGGTAATACAGTAAGCAGAGCAGAAAACAACAGTATCTGGTCCACACCCCAGGTTCATCTCCAGAGTCCCAGTCTCTCTCCATTCTTGCCAGTCTGTTGCCAAAGACTTGGGTCATGTTAAGCCTTGTAGAGAGAGGGTGGTCAAAAGGCTATGACTGTCAAGTTCTCAAGCATCTTCTCAGCATCTGGCACCAACCTAGATTCTCCTTGTGGCATGTTCAAATCTGGGCATCAAACCAAAAGGCTATTATGACTGCTTACATTTACAGATGAGCAGATTGAGGTTTCTAGATGTGAAGAAGCTTGCTGTAGATCTCACAGCTGGCAAGTGTCAATGCTATGTTGTCCTTTAACCCAGGCATTGTTGACCTCACCACTCTGAGGGAAGCCCAAGCCCACCCAGAGGCTTTTCCAGGCTGATTCCCTCCGGCCTGCTGGCAGCCTGTGCACTTAGCAGAGACAAGCCCCATCCAATTCCTCTGTGGACCAGTGGTTGCTGCCCTGTACTCTTAGCCCTGCTGCGCTGCATCCTCAGTCTCCACTGGAGCCCCAAAGCCCCTCCTCCCCCAGGACTGTCCCTTGAGGCCACCCCCACTTCACAGCAGAGGAAGCTCTATGGAGCTGCCATGTGCTCGTGGTGAAGAAGTAGTTACAAAGCATCTGTTCTTGAAGCCTGGATCCTGGGGGAATCCTGGGCTGCCCTGCTCAGCTGGGGCCAGATGGAGGAGGCTCCCACGCGTCCAGCCTCTCTGAGGAGCCGGGCTGGTCGTTCTCACTCAGTGCTTAAGGCTGGAAATGGCTCACAGGCCTGCACTTGCAGAGAGGAGACCAGATTTCCCTCCTGCAGCCTTGTAGCCAAATCCCTCAGGGTTTCCCCTCTCCTGTTCTTGCCTCCTCTCCCTGCCTTAGTTTTTTCATCTGCCTAACTGAGAGGGAGGGCCATGGAGGTTTACTGAGGCTGTCTCTGTGAGAGGCTGAGATGAGCTAAGGTCCTTGCGATGTAACAGGGGTTGGGGGAGCCCAGGATGTGGGCAGGGCCTGGGAGAAGTCAGCCCAGTCTGGTCTGATCCAGGGCTGACCAGCTCCTGAGAGGCCAGTGGATGGTCCCACTTCACCCGGTGTCCAGAGCTGTGGATGCCAGCTAGTGCATCCACAGTGGATGCCGCCACTGCCCTGCCCCAGGTTCACATTCCCTGTTGACTCACCTTGACTTCCCTGAACTCTTAACTCCTAGCAGCCAGGTCTTGCTAGGGAAGCTTTGGTGCTTGTTTTTCCTTCTGGGGACTTTCCTCTTTGCCCCTCTCAATTGGCAGGATGTAGGGGTATAGAAACCCAGACAGGAACAAGCTATGGTTCCTGTCCTAAGTTTTCCAGATTTTAATGGGCTTTGGCATCTTCACATGTACCAAGCAAGATAATTTTGTGAGCCATGACAGTTCAAGCAATTCCCTGTTAGGTGTCTAAATTCACAGAACAGGAGAGGGGGTGCTAAAAAAGGGTATGTGTCTGTGGCTGGATGATGAAGCCTGAGATGTCCAGCTTTGCCCCTCAGTGTTCCCCGGCCAGGTGAATCAGGACATCAGGGGCTCTTGCGGTTCTGCATCCCTTCTAGAAAACCACCTGAGGGCCTCTGGTCTGTGAGCCCAGGAGGCCAACCATGAGGAGTCTGCTTCACTCTTTTCCTTGTCTGGTTGTCTGGTTCCATGAATATCTACTGAGGCAGTGATTTCCAGGATGGGGTCTGAGGAGGGGGTTGGACTGTGGGGCAAGTCAGGAGAGAGATCTGTTGACCTACTTTGGAGACCCTAGGGTCTCCCTGGGCAGCTGGTAGTGATGCAGTGTTGGAGGGAAACTGAGGGTCACTTGTAGATTTCTGGCCTGTGGGACTGGGTGGTGGTGATGGTGGTACCCTAAACCAAGACAGCAAAATCAAGCAAGCTGGCATGGAGGGGAGGGCAAGGAGTTCAGTGTGGGACAGTCTGTACTTGAGCAGTGGAGGTGGGGCTGCCTAGGGGAGCCAGGCAGTGGAAGGCAGAAGGAATCAGCTCAGGCAGAAACAGGGGTGGAAGAGAGTCATGGGAACTGCTGGCCTATAGGCTGCAGTTGAAAGAGTGAGGATGAAATGGTCTGGGGTATACAGGGCGAGAAAGCCAGTGGGGTTGGAGTCCTGGGGGACCCAGCATCCCCAGGCAGGCGTGGGAAGAATGCACCCTCCTCTTGCACCAAAGGAGACCATGAATGGATGATCAGAGCCCAGAGAGCCAGAAAGGCTGGAGGAAAACCCCAGGGTTCAGAGTCCAGAACCCGGTGGAGGAGCCACCAGCAGGGTTGATGGGACCAACAGGGTCAGATGCAGCTGAGAACTGAAAACTCTGGGATGGACTTAGTGACACAGCTGCTGATGTCATATCAGGGTGAGGGTGCGGGAGCCAGGTTGAAGCAGACTAGGGGTGCTGAAAGGGAGGATGCTGAGCACTTAGATCAGAAAAAAGGTAAAGAGTCTGATTGGACACTGTGAGGAGAAGAGAAGAATCCTGCAGAGAAGAGATGAGATGAGATGATAGAGGAAGGAGTGGGCCTGGATACCCTCATGGGACCTGGCCTACTATTGCATGGGACCTCTTTCTTTAAGCGAAATCTGAACAGACCCCCAACCCAGAGATGTAAACAGAGCTGCTCTGGCTGAAGCAGAGGGTGCCGGGGCATCTGGGTTCTGCCCAGCTGGTCTCCCCTCACTCTCCAAGGAGCCTCACAGCGGCTCTGAGCTCCTGGAATGCACTGGCCTCAGATAACCGCTTCATTTCAGAGATGAGAATGGGCTGGCCAGAGCCACGGAGACAGTCTGGTGGCAGAGTCAGGAGCTTCGGCTTCTCCCCCTCCAGGGCCTCATCCACAGTGTTGGACTGCATTTTTTCATTCAGCAAACATTTATTGAGTGCCTACTGCATGCCAGGCACTGAGCCTGTATGGGGAAAGGGGGATTCAGAGAAGCTCAGTAACTGCTCCTGACCAGCCTAGGATACTCGTGACCACACCCTGGAGTCCTCAGGAGCTGCTTACACAGAGCCTGTCCTGGGGTGATGGCCCCTGTTAGTGCAGATGGCAGGGCTCCAAAGGGCCTGGCTCAACCCTGGAAGGTTCTGGAAAGTCCTCCACACTCAGTAGCCCCAGCCTTCTGCATTGCCAGCTGCTCCTGGGGGTGACAACACAACCACCCTGACCCTCTGTGGGGCAGGTGTCCCTGGGCTGACCTTCAACCATGGCAGCCTTCTCCCCTGGCCTGAGGCTTTGACAGCTGATTAGTCCACAACAGCAGACACGGTGGTAACAGTAGCAGTAATTTACTGAGCTTGTCCTATGTATCAGAAAGCTTATTGTTCCTGACCTATGCCCTCCTCAGTACCCATGGCAGCCAGCAGGCAGGCTGTGCTCCCCTACCTCCTGAAAACCAATCCCTGCACAATGAACGCTCTGCCACCTTACTCCCCCGGCATGCCTGGTGATGGTCGCTCCCGGACACGATAGGCCAGCTCTCCTTACCTCCGCTACAGCAGCCCCTTGATGCTCGAAGAGTTGACAGTTGGCGATTTGACTCTCTGCAGGAGAGGTTCCCCAACCCCAGGATGCAGGACATTAACCAGTGGTACAGATTTGAACAGATACTGGTGAGCAGGGTGAGAGGAGTTGACAGGTAGACAGGGAGCCTCAGCTGGGGTCCCGATCTCACACAGACTCACAGTCCCAACCTCACCAGGGAGAAGGGATGGGGAGGTTATGCACATCCTCCCAAAATGCAGCAAAGGATGGTGGCTTGGAGGGGGCTCAGGGGACATCATGGGAGGAAGCGGGTGGCTGCCAGGGAGAGAGGCAACTCTGGGGTCAGGGTGGCAGCCTGAGTCGTGAAGGCAGGGTTGATGATGAGTAGGGGATAAGCCACAGTGGCTGCAGCCTTGAGCCCCAGGGTATACCTGATTGAGTCCATTGTCTAGATGCGTGGGCATCAGGGAGCCGTGAGAAGAATATTACGGGCAAAATCATCTAGTGGCTTCATTAGATGAAAAAATGAATTATTAATAGTGAACAAGGGACTGCCTGGTTAGGCTGCTCTAGGAAGGGTTTCCTCAGACACTGAACCCCAAGGAGTGTGTTCTATGAAGCACCCATCTCAGGAGACATTCCTTGTTGTCAGCTAAGTTTGGGTAGAGCCCTGGGCTTTCTCTTTCCTATGGAGCCTCACTACACAGCACCACCTTAATGGCTCTGAAGAGTCCAGCAGAACTGACTTGACTTGTGTCACTCTGCATTTCCCACACTCGTTTGACTATGGAATTAAAAAAAAAAGTAACCTCATTAATATCCCTTGGAAGAACCCTGACCCACACTCTGGGAAGTACTGATATGGAGGGATTGGCAAGGTGAGACATCTCTTGCAGATGGTCAGGGGTCTTCTGTGTTGCCCTCCCCCCATCCATCATATCACATCGAACCCCAATCAGACCCCTGGAGCTCTCTGGCCAAACATCCTAAAAACATTCTCTGCATCCTGACTCTGCCATGCTGGCCCCGGTCCATTGGGAGGAGGTGGGGAGGAGACTTACAGGGGCAGGGGCGTTTGAAGGACATGTAATCCTTGGAGCAGAATAGTGGAGCCAGCCTGCCCACGTGTAGAGATCTCACTTCTCGCAGAGAAGGACCCTCCGCTCACCTGCAGAGACACAAACAGGCAGGTGATGGGGGCGCCGCATGGCACCTACTGACCCTGCCAGCTGGGGGCTTGTGTACCCGGGGCTGTCAACCTCTGGGGAGAGGACTGTGACTTCGACAGCATGTGCCTAGTCCATGGGGAGGGTGTGCTGGGGGGCTCTGGGCTGTGGAGTATGAGGGTTCCAGGGCAGAGGTGGCACAAATGTGTGCTGACATCTCAGTGGTCAGTGGAAGGGGGCAAATATCTCTCCTAGGTTGACCTCTGAGAATCCTGTAACTGTTAGGGCTGAAAAGACCCTTACAGATTAGCTCAATGTCCTCATTTCACAGAAGGGGAAACTGAGACCTGGAGAAAGCAAGAAACTAGTTCAAGGTTCCACAGCTGGCCCTGGAAGGGTATTCATAGATGCCTAGCTCAAACCTTATTATTACCATCATTATCATCACAACAGTTTTAAGAGAAAGATGCTTTTTTCATTCTCATTTTATAAATAAGGCAGTTGAGGCTCAGAGAGTTTATGAAGCTTTCCAGGGTCATACAACTTCTAATTACAGCCTGGGACTGGAACCCAGGTTTGTGTGACTCCAAAAGCCCACACTGTCAGCCAGCACACTTCGTTAGAAGGTACCTACTAGATTAAATTACCAAGTCAGAAATAAAGAGCTAGAGAATACAATTGTCTCTTTACCAACACCATCCCCCCCTACATACCCCTATGTGAATATCAAGGTGTCAAGATGTCTGTGCAGTAAAGGACTGCCACGTCACTCTAGTACTTGTTTGCAATGGAGGAAACATTTTCAGAAAGTAATTCATCCTCTCACGCTGCTGGAGATCAGAGCTGATTCAAGCTCTCCTGGTAGGTCCCCAAGTGATAGGAGGCCATGAGAATATTAGGGAGTTAGATAGAGTTCTTATTTCCTAGGGAGTGTGGTCACTCAACTTGGGAGAAACCAAACCGTGCCTTTGGATGGATGTGGAGCCCGGCAGGCACTTGCAGGGGAAGCTGCCAGTCGCAAGCCAATGGGCAGAGCGCCTGGCCTCTCTACATCCCAGAGGGAGCAGGCTTCCTTGATCCCGGGGATGATATCATTGTGGACAGAGCTTTTCCGTAAGAGGCAGTTCCAAAGGTTCCCACTTTTGTCTTCTCCAGGGATCCTTTTTATTATATATAAGTATATATCCTCTAAATGGGTTCTATGTTTTGATGGAGCCAATTGGCTAAACTATACTAAGAATTCTTTTTTTTTTTTTTTTGACAGCATGTGCCTAGTCCATGGGGAGGGTGTGCTGGGGGGCTCTGGGCTGTGGAGTATGAGGGTTCCAGGGCAGAGGTGGCACAAATGTGTGCTGACATCTCAGTGGTCAGTGGAAGGGGGCAAATATCTCTCCTAGGTTGACCTCTGAGAATCCTGTAACTGTTAGGGCTGAAAAGACCCTTACAGATTAGCTCAATGTCCTCATTTCACAGAAGGGGAAACTGAGACCTGGAGAAAGCAAGAAACTAGTTCAAGGTTCCACAGCTGGCCCTGGAAGGGTATTCATAGATGCCTAGCTCAAACCTTATTATTACCATCATTATCATCACAACAGTTTTAAGAGAAAGATGCTTTTTTCATTCTCATTTTATAAATAAGGCAGTTGAGGCTCAGAGAGTTTATGAAGCTTTCCAGGGTCATACAACTTCTAATTACAGCCTGGGACTGGAACCCAGGTTTGTGTGACTCCAAAAGCCCACACTGTCAGCCAGCACACTTCGTTAGAAGGTACCTACTAGATTAAATTACCAAGTCAGAAATAAAGAGCTAGAGAATACAATTGTCTCTTTACCAACACCATCCCCCCCTACATACCCCTATGTGAATATCAAGGTGTCAAGATGTCTGTGCAGTAAAGGACTGCCACGTCACTCTAGTACTTGTTTGCAATGGAGGAAACATTTTCAGAAAGTAATTCATCCTCTCACGCTGCTGGAGATCAGAGCTGATTCAAGCTCTCCTGGTAGGTCCCCAAGTGATAGGAGGCCATGAGAATATTAGGGAGTTAGATAGAGTTCTTATTTCCTAGGGAGTGTGGTCACTCAACTTGGGAGAAACCAAACCGTGCCTTTGGATGGATGTGGAGCCCGGCAGGCACTTGCAGGGGAAGCTGCCAGTCGCAAGCCAATGGGCAGAGCGCCTGGCCTCTCTACATCCCAGAGGGAGCAGGCTTCCTTGATCCCGGGGATGATATCATTGTGGACAAAGCTTTTCCGTAAGAGGCAGTTCCAAAGGTTCCCACTTTTGTCTTCTCCAGGGATCCTTTTTATTATATATAAGTATATATCCTCTAAATGGGTTCTATGTTTTGATGGAGCCAATTGGCTAAACTATACTAAGAATTCTTTTTTTTTTTTTTTACTTCGTAAACACCTATCTTTGGAGAGCCCAAGCTCAGAAATCCAGTTCCTGAGTGCTAATATTGACTCTCCCACTTCCTGGCAGTGTAGCTTTGGGCAAAGCACTTCACCTCCTGAACTTCAGTGTCTTCCTGGGGAAAGCAGAGTAAGAACACTTTACCTGCCATGAGGACTGGGGTTATGTACAGACAGTCCCTCGCATGAGGTATGTGGCTGCAAAATGTTCATTCTGCTGCCTGAGGTGGGAGGGAGGGGCCATCACTGCTGCTGACATCGGAATCCCTCTCCAGGTGACTTCTTCCAGCTCAGCCTGTCCTGGTGTGAACCCCATGCTGGCCTGACAACCACTCCCAGTACCCATAGAAACCAAGTCAAGAGTTCTGATGGGGGGAGTGAAGGTAGATGTGATCTCCCCAGGCCTCTAGAACTGAAATGGCAGGCTGCTTGGGGAACAGTGATTTCACACCAGAAAATTCACAGAGCATCTCAGGGCCTGGGATCTGTGCTTTCTAAAAATACATGTGTGTACGTGTGTCTGTGTTCGTTTCTGCGGGTGTGCACTGTGGCTGTGTGTGAGTTGGAAGGAGGATAGTGCTCTGACAGGTCATCTCTTGTGCCACTTCCAGAGAGGCAGAATGGATCAGGTCATCTGCTGAAATGTCTTTGGTAGCTCCCAGTACCCTCAGGAAAATGCCCAAGCTTCTGCCCCAACCTCCACAGGTCCAGCCTCCATTTCCTTTTCTAGTGAGCTGGCATACAGTAGGCAGTTAGTCAATGCACAGTGAATGTATACATCCTATATGGCTATCCTATATGATGCCACAAAGGGTGCTGACCACCCCCGATGCTTCAAGGAATCATCCCCAAGGTCACACTATTAGAGACCCCCATACCCCCTCTTTCCTCTCACTGGGCATTGTGACTCTGAGAAAAGGATGGGTTTTCCCAGGGCACAGGGAAGTGGGAGATGAACTCCCAGGGCAAGGGCCACAGAGAACTCCTGCATTACATATGGTTTTCCATGGTCAGTTTGGGTGGGTGGTGGAGACTGGCAAGGGGAGGCAGGTTTGGCCACCGGTCAAGTAGACATTTCCGTAAATGGAGATAATCTGGGCACTCCAGCTTTCAGGCTGGCCATGTTCACCAGGCACCTCCATGTACCAGTTAATATCATCGAAATTAAAGCAACAGGTCTCCTGAAGTAGGTAACATTTTCATATTGCAAATAAAAACTCATAAGCTCATGACATAACCCACCCAAAGTCACAGAGAAGAGATGGAGAGAGAGAAATGCAGAGAGGGACCTTGTTACCTCGCGGTTACTGCCAGGGACACCCCACACCACAGATCTGACACCCAGGTCACGTCTTCCCTCGCCCGTCTCACTCAGCACCCAGCATCTGAGGCGAGGCGCATCCCTGCCTGTGACTCATCTCCGACTGGATTGCGGGCAGGCGGGCGGTCGGCAGACTGCAGTTTTCCAGGTTCTGAAGTGGCTGAATGGTGGGCGGTAAGTCCACGTCACTCCCACTTCGCTTCGCGTCCCTGCTCCCAGAATCCCTCCGTTCCGTGGCTCACCGTGACACTCCGATCTCGATCAGTGAGCTTGTGGTTAAGGGGACCGGCTCCGTATCCCGGGCAGAAGCAGCCGGGTAACTGCGCGAGACAGGATGGTCCGCGCATGCGCAGCAGAGGCAGCCATACTGGAGGGTTGCGCTTCACCAGGGTCCGTGGTGAACTGGGCAGGGCCGCACAGTGGCTGGCCTGGGGGATGGGCCACGTCTAGCGATGCGTGCTCAAACCACGGCATCTCAGAACGAATCCCCATTTTACACAGAAGGGAGTCTCAGGAACGAGGCAGGCTGGTTTTGAATTGTGAGAACCAGCTGATGGTCCCTCTACTGGAGAAAAAATCCCATGGCAAGTGCAGATAGATGTCATTACAGGTAATACCTCAGAGAGGACTGTGGTTTGGTGGTCCGCGAGATTCCAGACCACCACAGTAAAGCGAGGCATCCAGTTTTTTTTGGTGTTCCAGGGCATATCAAAATTAGGGTTACATTATCCTGCACTCTATGACGTTTGCAGTAGCCGTTTGTGTAAAATGCAGTGTACATACCTTACTTTAAAAATACGGTATTGCTAAACAGCGGCAGCCATCCTTGGAGTCTTCAGTGAGTGGTAACCTCACTGTGATGTGTGCTCAGTTACTCAGGGATGTCTGTCTGTCTGCAACAGGATTGTAGCTCGCCAGGCTCCTCTGTCTATGGAGTCTTCCAGGCAAGAATACTGGAGTGGGTTGCCATTTCCTCCTCCAGGGGATCTTCCCCACCCAGAGATCGAATCCACGTCCCTTGTGTTTCCTGCGTTGGCCGGCAGATTCTTTATCACTGCGCCACCTGAGAAGCCCCTTATTGCAATAGCAACATCAAAAATCACTGATCACAGGTCACTATAACAAATATAACAAAAAAAAATTTGAAATGTGAGAATTACCAAGGGACACAAGGGACATGAAGTGAGCAAATGCAGTTGGAAAAATGGCACTGATAAACTTGCTTGGTATAAGACTCTCCCAAAACTTTAGTTGGTAAAATAGGCAATATCTGTGAAGAGGCATAAAACAAGGTGTGCCTGTAATCATTTGTCCTGTGATCAAATGATGACACAGATGAACTCATGAGCGGAGGACAAAAAGAGTGAGAGGATGACAGCAGAGAGGCTGGCAGAGGACACATAGATTTGCAAGCAAGTAACTTGATACTGATTTTAGAAAAGGGATCCAGATTGTTGGGCAGCCCCGCAGCAAAGAGGCCTTCTGCCCCCATGCAGCATCTGGCCACATGTGTGCTATCTTGGGTTGGTCAGGAAATGCCTGGAGCTTCCTGGGTCTCCATATTGCCTTAGTTTACCTGGAGCAGCACTCTGTTGGATCAGCTGCTGTCCCCACTGCCACCAGCACCCAACCTCTAAGAATGGATTTACTAACTATGTAAACCAGTCCATTTGCAAACCAGGAAGTAGGTCATGACTGAGGATGTAGAGAAGACTCATTCAAGGCCTAGACAACACCAGTAAGGATATAGAAAACATTACAGCAGCAATCCCAGTGTCCAATAACAGAGGACAGGCTGAGAAAATTTTGGCACATGCTTATAATGGAATATTATATAGCCATGGAGTCATGTTTTAAAGAAATTTTAATAACATATAGACTTTCACTTTAATGTCAATGGTGGGGAGATGTCACCAAGTAAGCTGGTTATATAACTCTGCTAACAACATGATCCCTTATTTTCTAAGGAAAAAAATGAGAGAAAATATTCACACACAGAAAAAGATGAAAAGGAAATAGACTGAAGTATCCAGGTATGTGGGTATCCACACTCTGGGCAGTGGTGGGATTGAGGAGGCTTGTTATGTTCTTTTGTTTTTTACAAATGATTTTCTGTAACAAAATAAAGAGTAGTGAATAAATCAGTGATAGTTAACTCACTAGAAATTTTAAATGCTAATTTAATTGCCTTTGAGCATGCCATTTGTTGTTGCAAAGATTAAAATAAATTAACTTGTCTTTCAACTTAACTGATAAGAAGCTTTATTAACACGTTAGGAAGTAATCTCCAACTGGATTTAACCTTCATCACATTTTCCCTGGCACTTGAGCAGGTCCTATTTGCCAGAATTTTGAGGGAAGTTTCTGCCATGAACCTTAAGGTTTTATTTTCAGGCAAGCTATACACTTGGCAAAAATAATAATAATAACAGACCTTATGTTTGTAAAACACTTTACAATTTGCAAAGCATATGAAGTGCTGGTTGTTGTTTTTGTCTCTGGGGATATGAGAGTAAGCAAAATGGTGAAAAGTCCCTGCCTTTGGGGAGTTTACATTATATGGATGAGGGCAGACAATAAACAGATGAATAAGATATATAAATGTTGGGGGTGATAGGGCTATGGAGAAAAATGGAGAGGAAGGATAGGGAATAAATGGGGGAAGCTGCTCTTTTAAATCTGTTTGATACTGTCAGAATAGAAAAACATGAAGGTGTCTCAAAAAATTGCCCATGGGCAATTAACACAGATGTCCAATGATTGGAGATACCCATGGAGGAAACATTCCAGTAACTAATTACATATCATCTAAAATACAGTGTGCTAATTACCAATTTTACAAACTCATAAAATTATGGTGAGTCATAGTGACGTTTGAAGTTTCCTGTACCTAGCAAAGTTAGTCCTGAACCTTTCTAAGCCTCAGTGTTCTCATCTATAAAATAGGGACAATTATAGTAACTAGATCAGAGGGCTACTGTCAGAATCCAGAGAGAAAATACTTATGCTTGGGAAACAGCATGTGTTCAATGCCTGTTCTTAATGCAGACATAGCAAGGCCATTGCAAGGGGTCTATTCGACACTGCTGTGTGATTCCTATATATTTTTCTTCAGTCCTCACAACTATACTGGGAGGTGTGGAGTATTTGTTCCCATTTTCAAGAGGAAATGGAGGCTCTAAAGGGTGAATCTCCTCCCTATAATCACAGGCCATAAACCCAGGTAGTCCAGCTGCAAGAAGCTGTGCTCTCAGACACAGCTCTGAAGCCCCTTGGCACAGCTCCTCTGGTTTCCAGGAAACTTCAGGAATGTGAAAGCCCTCTCCCTTTAGGAGGCTGAGAGCTGACTGCCAACTTCCCACACCTTGTGCTCTGAGCACTTCCAGGGCACAGGCTTCAGGTAACAGGCATCTGAATGTGTTTAACTAATGATTCCCCAAGACTGAAGGAGGTGCTTGTATCCCCATCACGTTGATGCCTGGCTGTGCTCCAAATACTGTGTGAACTAGGAGACACAAACCTCCTAATTAGTTTCTGATTAACTCCTTTGGGAAGAAGAGGTGAGAGTTATGGAAGATGCCAGGGTGTGACACCCTGGTGGGTGAATGGGGGAAGGGAATAGGATGCAGAGGAAGTAAGAGGACAGAGGGGGTTTCTGTGTAGAAAGAGCTTCGAGGAGGCAGCCCGTTCTGTGTGTCCCACCAGGCGACATGTGGACAGACTGCCCCCCAACCCCCAACATTCCCTTCTGTTGTGGCAGCTGGGGCACAGGTGAGTAGGATTAATACAGGTGTCCACAAGTGGTGGAATTTGTTTTCTTCCCAGCACCTGGGACACCTTCAAGCTGCCATGCCACCCCAGGGATTCCAGCATCCTCCCCTAGCTCTTGGGCCTCCCGGGTTCTGCTCTGGGTCTGAAGCCTCCACTGCACAGACTGGGCACATCTCTTCCTGGGGACCTTCCAGCTCTGAACTTCTAACCGCTCAAAGTCATTCACAGGCCCCACTTCCTCCCCAAGCCTCATCATCTCTGGTGCCTCGTGGCTCAGTCGCCTGGAGGAACATAGAGTCCACGTAGCTTCAGGGTTGGGACCCCCTCCGACTTTCTGACTTTCCGTGGTCTCCTTGCCCTGGTAGCTGCTCCCTCTGCAGCTCTTCCCTGCCTGTCTGAACTTCACCACTGGAACATCCAAGCCACCTGGCTGTCTGATTGCTCCTCAGGGAAAGGAATCTTCCCTAGGCCCAAACCCAGGAGTGGAGGGAGGTGTGAATTCCCTCGCACAGAGTGTGAGAAGGACGTGGGGAGCCCTCTGCCTGGGGAACAGACGTCAATCTAGGGCCAAAGAAAGAGTGGGTTAGATAGTCTTTCTCAACAGGATGGAGACGCTAGGTAGGGGGAGGCCAGCGCCGCTGGGAAGCAGAACGCCCAGGGAGGAGGGAACAGAGAGAAAGGGCTGGCCCTAAGGAGAGGGTTCAGCCACTGCAGTGTGTGTCTAAAAGGCCTTAGGGGATTCAAGACTTCCTCAGAGTGGGGTTGAGAAGGGGTCCCTCCCACCTCAGATGGACCTTGCTTTGCCTTAGCATCCATTGGTGCTGGACACTTCACAGAATGTCACCTGTAGTCAGCCTGAACTGAGTGCTAGCTGTGTACCAAGCACCAGGCCAGCCCTGCCCCTGTCCCCAGGCATCACCTCATTTATTCCCTCCAACCCATCCACCTTTCCCAGATTTCAGATAGGGAAACTGAGGCTCAGAGTTGTTAAGTATCTCGCCTAACGCCGCACAGCTACAAAGTCAGCCAAGCTCACCCTCTGGTTCGGAAGCCCTTTAACACGTTGCTCACGACAGAATCCTACCTACGTGTCAGTAGAGCAACTGAGGCACAAAGAAGTGAAGCCACTTGTTCCAGTGAGCAGTCAGGATGTTTGAGGAGAGTCAGGAGGGGCTTCCTCAAATGCAGGCGCCTGTGGGACTGTGTGAAATCAAGACCAAGGACCAAGCTCCTGGATTCCCCGCGGCTGACACCTGTCACTCGTGCCCTCCCCTTCCCAGCCTGGGCCTGGCTATCCCCACCCCACCCCCCA
>SJYC01022510.1:0-18117 GCA_006408675.1 Madoqua kirkii | reverse complement strand
AGCACTGAAGCGGGGGCATGGCCCAGGTGACCCGCCCGTTGGAGGGTCACACTTCCCTGCTCGAGGGTCGAGGGTGGCTTCTAGCTTCAGACTCTTCAAGTCTGGGGCCCCTTTCCTCTTCCACCCCAGCGATAAGTGCGTCCTGGTCCCCCCTTCTTGGGTGGGTTGTTTAGGGGTCCGGGAAACCAAGAGCGCGGGGTCGTGGATATGCCCCCTACACAAGGTGGATATTCGTGTGGGACTCCAGTCAGGCAAGAATTGGGGAGTGCTCTCCATACCGGGGCCCGATGGCATGTTTAGGGGCAGCCACGGTCCGCGCGGGTCCCGGTGGCCCGCCCGGGGGCGCGGGGGTCGGGGCAGGGATCCGCGGGAGAGCGGGGATCCCGTTCGAAGCGCGCTGCGGTTCCGCCCCGGGACAGCGTTGAGCGCCCCCGGGGTGTGTGCGTGCGCTGGGGCCGCCGCAGAGCGCGGGGGAGGGGGCTGGGACCCCCTCCCCGCCCCTCCCCAGCGCCGCCCCCGGCCCCACGCCCCTTACTCGGCTTGGCTGCCTCGCTCCACTCCGTGCGCCGCACTGCCGGCTCCAGCTTCGGCTCCAGCTCGGGTTCCCGCTCTGGCTCCGCTCCCGCTCGCGTTCCGGTTCCCGCTCGGATGCCGCTGAGCTCTGGCTCGGGCGTCGCGGGGGGCGCGCCTTTCCGCCACGGCCTGCTCGGCGTGCAGGGGCGGGGCGGGGCGGGGCCCGGCCGAGCCGACCCGGGGCCCGCGATCCCTGGACGAGGCGGCGGCGGCGGCGGCAGCGGCTTCCCGGTGCCGGCCCTGCCCTGCCGCAGCCCCGCCCGGCCCTCCGCCGGCCCCGCGCAGCCGCCCGCGCCACGGCCGCCCGCTCCCGCCGCCCTGCGCCGCGACTCCGGGGCCTCAGCAGCGCCGGGCCGCCGCCCGGGTCATTCCTGAGCTGGGGGGAAGCGGCGGAGGGGGAGGGCCGAGCCGCGCCCCTCTGCGCACTGCCAGCCCGACACCCACACAGCGGCAGGCGGGGCGCTCGGCCAGGAGGCCGAGAGAAGCTGGGAGGCCAGCGCGCCAGCCAGACGTGTGAGGATGGACGGACAGGCATGTGTAGAGTGTGACATACAGACAGGCGGGAGCAGAGGTGCAGACACACAAACCTATAAAAGAGAGTAGACAACCGATATGAGCAGGAAAGAACATCAGACAGGGTTTTCAGAGGCCAGCCTGGGCCCTGGGCAAGGGGTCCCCTGTCATGACCACTGGGCGAAGCAGACGAGCCTGGCAGAGCCTCCTGCTCCCAACTGCCCGCCGGTGATTCTTGGGTGTTCTGGAATGTCGGCTAGGCCTGTCTGAAGCGTTCCTCTCATTAGCGACCCGGTTGCCTATTTCCTATTCCTCTCACCCAACCCTGTGCCCTCTCACCCCGCCATACCCAAACCTTGGGCATAGAGCTTGACCCCGACCCTGGTGCTTGACTCAGGGAGGGCTCCTGGCTTTCCTGCTCTGTCCCAACTCTACTTAGGGGTGTCCGCCAGGCCTCCCTTTCTTTACTGCAATAGATCTCCTGATTATTGCACCCCTGCTAGTCTTGGTGCTTCCCAGTTATTTGTGGAATCATTTAATCTCCTCTACTTAGCTGCGAGGGCCTCCCAGGTAGTTCAGTGGTAAAGAACCTGCCTGCAGTGCAGGAGATGGAGGAGATACGGGTTCCATTCTTGGGTCAGGAAGATCCCTTGGAGGAGGGCATGGCAACCCAGTCTTCTTGCCTGTAGAATCCCATGGACAGAAAAGCCTGGTGGGCTACGGTCCATGGGTCGCAAAGTCCTGGATGTGAATGCAGTGACAGCGCTCATACACTTAACTGGGAGCCTCAGGAGGGAGACACGCATGCACTCTAGATTTGATGAATTAATTGATGAAATACTTTTATTGACAGTTATCCTAACCCCATTTCCTTGATGGTCATGTTACCAAAAATAAAACATGAGGATAAGGAGCTGCACATGTTGATGATAAAATGTGGGGAAGGAGAGGAGCCAGTGGAGGAGAGGCCAGGCAGCCATTGGCACTGAGTGGAGGGTAGGGGCAGAGCAGGCTCTGGTTGAGAAAACAAACCTTCCACCCCAGCTCTGCCAATCACCATATCTTGGGCTTCCCTGGGTGGAGGCAGAGGGACCTGCATGGTCTAGAGCCTTGGTGAGTGAGGCTCTTCCCAGCTCTCTTTGCTAGCTGTTTATCGTGGGCTCTGCCTTCTGCACTGTCTACCTTATCGCCTAAGACTGAAGGAGATGAAGTGACCCCAGCTGGAGGATTCCACCTCCATTCAGAACTGTCCGGGGGGGTGGGGCACATGAACTGTGTCAGGGATGGGGCCAGAATATAGGGAAATATCTCCTAGTCCTAAGAAATGGAACCTGAGAGGTCTTTTGTCCAACCTCACACATTTATTTTATGGATGAACAATTAAAGGACTAGAGAAAGGAAGGGACAGACCAGCTAGGGTTGGTGGTTCTAGGGCTCCCGGGCCAGGGCTCTGACTCCTGCACCACCCTGCTAAAGGTGACCTTGACCTTCTTGAACAGACACCTGCTGATCCATGCAGGATGGATATTCTGGTTGTTGAGTGGTTTTACCTTTAATCTGTCCCCTTTGGTGAGACTGTGCTGCTGCTGCTGCTGCTGCTGCTGCGTCGCTTCAGTCGTGTCCGACTCTGTGCAACCCCATAGATGGCAACCCACCAGGCTCTTCTGTCCTTGGGATTCTCCAGGCAAGAATACTGGAGTGGGTTGCCATTTCCTTTTCCAATGTATGCATGCATGCTAAGTCACTTCAGTTGTTTCCGACTCTGTGCAACCCTATGGACAGCAGCCTACCAGGCTCCTCTGTCCACGGAACTCTAGGCAAGAATACTGGAGTGAGTTGCCATTTCTTTCTCCCATTGGCAAGACTGTGTGTATATGTATTTTGTGGGGTCCTTCTGGAAGGCCCTAGCTGAAAAAGAGTTTACCCCCTTCCACCCCATTTGAACATTGCTGAGCTGACAGATCTGACTTGTTCTTTGCATTGGAATGCAGAATGGTTTCCACTGGGCATGTGGTGTTGGGGTTTAGATTCAGGCTTATGTTTATCTGCCTATGTATCTGTCCACACACATATTAGTTGAAAAAGTGAAAAAAGAACACAAATACTGATCACTATTAATGCTGAGGTGTTTTTTTCTTCCTTTTTAATCTTACAACTCTACAAGTGTCCTTAATGGAGCGATCTTGCTCACCCTCTTCTCCTACATCATGGTTTTCAGGCTGCCTAGCGCTAAGTCACATGGCTTTACTGTATCTTAGTGGATTGTCCAAAAGGTTCACTTGGGTTTTCCTATAAGATGTTACGGAAATACCAATCCAGTATTTAATCAGCTCTCTACTGCTGGTGTTCAGTTTTGAGATTTTCACACTTCCACACACCACCACAGTGAACATCCTCATGGGTAAATTTGTGCGGGTCTATGATTATTCTTGACTTCAGTGGTTATGTCTATATATTCTTGAGGCTTTCTTCTGTATGGGGTCAGTCATAGGAGGGACATCTTCTGGACACCAGGGAAGCACATTTATGTTCAGTGTCTGTTACACCAAAGGCAGAGTAGTGAGGCTGGAGGAAGGAGCTGGGAGGGGTCATGCAGTTCCATCTCAGGACAGTGAGGTGCCCCAAGAGTCCAGTGCCAGGCTGTGGGGACCTGCCTTAGAGTGTGCTCTCTTATCCCTGTCACTCCTAGGTTTGGTCAACTTATCAATTCTAATGTTGGGAGGAGGCTTCTGATACTTAAAACTAAGGGTCAGTTCAGTTCAGCCCCTCAGTCACGTCCAACTCTTTGCAACCCCATGGACTGCAGCATACCAGGCCTCCCTGTCCATCACCAGCTCCCGAAGTCACAGGCTCAGTAGTTGTGGCACACAGGATTAGTTGCTTCGAAGCATGTGGGATCTTGCCCAATCATGGATGGAACCCGTGTCTCTGCATTGGCAGGCAGATTCTTTACTATTGAGCCACTAGGGAAGCAGCCTCCTCCCCCGCCACCCCTGCCACCAGCTTTAAAAAGACCTTTTTCTCTCCCTCTGATTTTGCTAATAGTCTCATTGAACATGTCAAGGGAGATGAAGGAAAAGAAGAGGGCTTGGTTCTTGCTTGGTGGGGAGTGGGACCCAGGAGTGCAGCGCCCCCAAGGCTGACTAGCTCAGAAGTGCTAAAGCAGAGGGTGGAAGCTGGGGCGGGGCAGACGGCCACAGAAACACCTGTGGAGCCCTAGGCAGCACTCCCTGGGGCTGCTGTCTGCTGAAAGCGTGGAGGATTTTGTCTCACACCCCACTTTACCAGTGAGGAGACTGAGAACCACCAAATGTAAGTGATTTTCCAGAGATGCACACTTGGTTAAGCCGTGCCAGGTAAGATGATGAGACACTTTAAAAAAGCAGAAGAGATCACCAGGTGTCCTTCTAATTGACTCTTAGGTGTTACCTGGCGCCTGATTGTTTCTCTAGGCCTTCCCTGGTGGTTCAGCGGTGAAGAATCCGCCTGCTGAGGGGGAAACGTGGGTTTGATCCCTGGCTTGGGAAGGTCCCCTGGAGAAGGAAATGGCAACCTGCTCCTGTATTCTTGCCTGGAAAATCCCATGGACAGGGGAGCCTGGTGGGCTAGTCCATGGGATCACAAAGACTTAGTGACTAAACAACAACAAACAGCAATAGGAATTTGTAGCTTTCATAGTCTCTGAGCTGTTTAATTACTTTGGAAGTTGTAGGAACCTGACTCTGATGGGAAACTGTTCCTGTCTTTTGAGATGCAAATACATTTTATCAGGTGAGGTCAATGGAGATCTTGTGAGGAGGCTAAGAGAGGTGCTTGTGGCTGTGCTTCAGATTTTCCTTTAAATTGTGTAAAATGTCTTATTTTTCCCTCATTAATTAATGAGTTAAAAAATGAAATCTTTGACATGTGCAGTTCACTTTATATTTGTATAACAGTCATGATTTTTTTTTTTTAAGAAATGCAAACAGTAGTAAGCTTGCAGCTGTATCCAGATGGGTCTGTTTTACATCAGAGCTTAGCTTTTCTTTGGAGATTTCAGACCCAAGGCCTTCAGAAGAGAAGGAAGTTAATGTGGGCTGGGTGAGTCCTAGAGAGCTTTCTGCAAGACGGAGGAGGGGAGTATGAGGGGTAGGGAAGGATTTAGAGAGGAACACCCGAAGACTGAAGGCTTTCCAGAATGGGGGGCGGCAGGGCCTGCAGTCGGGAAGGGGTATGGAGGCTTGGTGAGGAGGCCTATCTGGATGAAGGGTGGGCTCTGGGGAGCCAGGTGCCTGATGGAGAATGGAGATGAGATTCCGGATAAAGGAGGCTGCCTCTGATGCTCTAGGCAGCGGGGAGCCCCTGTGACTCTTGAGCGATGAGGGGACTTGATGAAATGGACCTATTAAGAGGGCGGCCTCAGGGGTCCTAAACCTTTCTGGCCCCCACACCCTTTCTCCCAGGTGGAGGGCTGGGGCAGGCTGCCCCTCACTGGCCCCTGTTAGCAGGGAGCCCACCCTTTCAGGATCCTGGGAGAGGTCCCCAGAGGCCTATCTCAGGGAGCCTACTTCTGGGCCTGCTTGAAGATCTGTATTCAGGACAGGGCTTACTTCAGGGTCAGCTCGTTGAGAGGTGAGCAGGGTCTATATGCAAACCTTTCTGCCGCTATTTCCAACCAGTCATGACATGTCCTCCCAGCGACCAGAGCCTCTGTCAACCACTCTACGTGCATTGTTTATTTCCATCCTCATGGCATCCTGTAGAGGGGGTGATACTTTCTCCATTTTTCTTTGTGCAGCATGGAGTTTATGGAGGCTGAATAACTTGCCCATTGTTACATGGCTAATTAGAGGCAGAACCCAGATTTACACACGATCCTGCTTGATCCCAAGACAAAGCCAGAATAGTCATGGTCTCTCCTTTGTGGGGCTCACTGTGTAGAGGAGCTGTCAGACATTAACCAAGGAGTGGCAGATAAATGTAAACTTGCCACGATGAGACATGCCGCAAGTTTGGGAAGCATGTGAGTGAGTGTTATAGGAGGTCTGACCTTGTCAGGAGACAGGAGAAGTGGGCTGGGGCCAGGACTGCTTTTGATCTTGAGAGCTGTGGAGGGCATAAAAGTGTTTTAAACAACATTGGATGTATTGTTGTGGTTGTTCAGTCACGCAATCGTGTCTGACTCTTTGCGACCCCATGGACTGTAGCGTGCCAGGCTTCCCTTCTCTGTCCTTCCCTGCCTTCTGGAGTTTGCTAAAACTAATGTCCATTGAGTTGGTGATGCCATCTAACCATCTCATCCTCTGTTGGTTCCTTTTGCTCCTGCCTTCAGTCTTTTCCAGCATTAAGATATTTTCCAGTGAGTTGGCTCTTTGCATCAGGTGGGCAAAGTATTGAAGCTTCAGCTTCAGCATCAGTCCTTTAATGGATATTCAGGTTGATTTCCTTTAAGATTGACTGTTTTGATATCCTTGCAGTGTGAGGGGCTCTCAAGAGTCTTCTCTAGTGCCACAATTCAAAAACATCAATCTTTGGCGCTCAGGCTTTTTTATGGTCCAGCTTTCTCACATCTGTACATGACTATTGGAAAAATCATAGCTTTTATTAGGTAGACCTTTGTCGGTGAAGTGATGTCTCTGCTTGGATGAGTGGTGGTAGCATAATCGGACCTGCGTTTTGAAAAGAGTTTTACTGGTAGTGCTGAGATGGTTGGGGGCAAGACAGAATGGAGGCAAGGAGGCTGAGAAGTGGTGATCGCACTAGCCCAGGAGAGAAGTGATGGTGCCCCTGAGGTGGAGAGAGAGATGTGTTGGAGATAGATGTGGAAGGTAAAATCAGTAAGACTTGGTGATGTCTTGGGTGTGGGGGTTGAGGGAGCAGGTGGAGTCAGGATGATGCCTAGATTTCTGTTTGGTGCAGCAGGGTAGATAGATTCACTAGGAGTGGAACACTGGCAGGGAATCAAGTTTGGGGAATAATAATGAGTTTGATTTTATACATGTTGAATTTCAGGAGTTGCTGGCATGCAGCAGAAGAACTCTGAGAGGAGTCCAGATGGAAAGATACCCTAAGGACTTAGATGTGCAGGCATTAGAATTGATTGATTCATCCATCTATCCATCCACTCATCTATCCTCCTATGAATTCATGTGTTCTTTCTCCCATCCTGCGGTCATCTGTTGATGCACTGTTTTGCCCATCTGCCCTCTCACTGTTCCACCTCTCCCGACTCCTGTCTTCCAGTCCATCTACCCATCCATCCTCTGAACACGTCTTGGTAGTGTTAAGGAGAGATGAAGAAAGTGGCCTTGGTTCATGCTTGTTGAGGTGTGGGGTCAGTGGCAGGGCCCTCCTAAGGCCAACAGGCTCAGAGGCGGTGCTGAAGTAGAGGGAGGAAGCTCAGAAGGTGTAGAAGTATCTATTAAATCTAGAGCAAGACCTTCTGAAGCTGTTCTCTGCGGAAGCATGGAGGGGTTTGTGCTCTCATCCCACTTTGCTGGTGAGGAGACTGAGGCCCTCTGAAATGAAGTGGTTTGCCAGAGATGCACACCTGCTTAAGCCATGCCAGGTAAGATGATGAGACACTTTGAAACAGGCAGAAAAGATTACCAGATGTCCTCATTGACTGTTGGGTGTTAAACCTGTCACATGTTTATCTGTTTCTGTAGGAGTTCGTAGCTTTCATGGTCTCTGAGCTGTCTTGTTATTTTGGAAATAGTAGAAAGCTGATTGTGATGAAAACTATTGTGGTCCATGTGATGCAAGTGAATTTCGGTGGTGAGGCCAGTTGGTATCTTGTTGGGAGAGGGTGGGCTAAAAGCTGTAGTTGGGGCTGCACTTTGGATTTGACTTTAAATTGGGTGTAATGTCTTACTGGTTCCCTCATTAGTTACATTAAATCGTTGACATGTATTTGTGAGTTAAATGAAATCTTTGACATTATCCATCCATCTAACCTTCCTGTCATCGATCCACCTCCCACACACGCACTTATTTTTCCTCATGTCCAATTACCCATCCCTCTGTTCTTACAGATTCCATTTATTCACCCGTCTATTCATCTGTTTACCCCATTTGCACCCATCTACCCATACTTACTGTTGCCTCCTCCAGGCCCAACATGTTGAAACAAAATAATATAGGAAACCAGTTCCCTGCTCTTAAGGAGCCTACAGTCCATCAGGAGAGGCAGGACAGTGGTCGCAGAACAGTATATTTTCTGTGCCAAATGTGCCCAGAGAAAGGGCATTTAACCCAATGTGAGGAAGTTAGAAATGCCTGCACTGTGCTCTTTGAATTGAGCTTAAAGTTTAATTAAGATTTTGCAAGATGGACAGGATTGGTTGATGTTCCAGGAGAGAGAGTAGCTTGTGTGTACAATGGTGGTGTAGCTGTCAAGAAACCAAAGTAATTCCAGAAACACAGGTAATTTGGAATATTGGGAGCACAGTTGAGTGTGAATGACGCATGTACAATTTGAGAGATTGGAATGCAGGTCTGGAATGTTTCCCACACCAAAAATTGATTCTCCAACTCTCCAGACATCAAGTGGTTATCCAACAACTTGGTTCAGTTCTTCAGCTCCCCAGAGTTAGCACAGATCCCACAGCTTAAAGGCACAGCACAGCAACACTGCACCCCACATTAGTTATCAGTTGCAAAACAACCCTTTGATTATAAAGAGAAAGTTCCCATGGTCCTTTCCTTGGGTTCAGTAGTTTGTTAGAATGGCTTGAAGAACTCAGGGAAACACTTTACTTAGGTTTATCAGTTTCTTACAGAATATACAACTCAGGAACAGCCAGAGGGGAGAGGTGTATAGGGAAAGGTGTGAAGGTATGGAGTGGTGTGTGAAACCTCTGTAATCTCTCTGGGGGTACCACCTCCCTGCACCTCTATGTGTTTGCCCACCAGGAAGTTCATCAAGTCTCATTGTTATTCAGCTGAATCTCCAACCCCCATCCACTCCATCCCCTTCCTATAGGACGGTGAGTAGGGCTGGCAGTTCCATCCCTGTAATCACTTGGTATTTCTGGTGATCCTAGCCATCCTGAGCTGTGTTAGGGCCCTACTCGAAGTCACCCTACTAGCAAAAACTCAGGTGTGATCAAAGGGCTTGGTATGATTAATAAAAGACACTCCTATCACTTAGGAAATTTTAAGAGTCTTAGGGGTTCTATATAAAAATCAAGTATTATAACAAAAGATGCTCATATCACCCTTCACATTCAAGAAATTATGTGGTTTTCACTTGCTCTGTGCCAGGAAGCCAGGAAAGAGACCAAATATATTTCTCATTATACTGCAGCAGGTCATAAAGGCTTTGGATGACAGACTAATGCCTTGAATAACAGGCTGAGGTCCTTGGGGGGCATGTAAGAGCTTTATGGAGGGAGTGAAATTGTCAGGTATGTCTTTTAAAAAGATTTCTCTGGCTGCCTTGTAGAAGATGGGGTTGGGTATGTGTGTGCTCAGGAGATCAGATGGTCCAGTCTGTGTAGAAGAGGACTTTGCCCATGACGGGCTCTTGATCCAGCCCTCGAGGTTGGCCTAACAACCATGTTTGGCCTGGCCCCAAATCTGATTCTCATTCCACTTACTCTGCCAAGGCTGAAGTCAAGGTAGCCAGGCTGAGGCTTGTGGCATGCGGAAGATTTAGATGTTCTGCACTTCTGAGGGTGGCATACAGAACCCCCCACCAGGGTCTTCAGTCTTATTGTGGTCCATCTCCAGCTTTAGAGCTGCCATGGACTTTTGTGAGTTGTTCACTGGCTGATCTGTCAAGGCTACTAAGGTCTCAGTTCCATGCCTCACTTTTTTTGCCTCTACAATTTACATCCACAAAACCTATTAACTTCCCATCAGTCACACCATGATGTTTCCTCTGGTCCCATGAAATCTCCATCCCACCAGGCTTGCTAGTAACACCTGACAGTGTTTAGCCCAAGTAGAGCTGCTACTGGGAGTCAGACATGGCCTTAGCTCTCAAAAAACTTGCCAGTGGGGTGAAAGACTGATCTGGGGGTCCCATTGATTTGGGTCGAGAAACACCAGCATATGGAACGGGAAACAGCTCGGGCTGCAGAATTGGGTGGACTTGGGTTTGTGTTTTTACCATTCACTGGATTGTGCCCTTAGGGAAGTCACTTCATTTCCTCTGAGCTCCAATTTCTTCATATGTAGTAAGGAAAAAATAATATTTACTTTATCTTAGTCTGGATTTTTTTAGGTAGCAACTAATACAACTGATGAAAATCAACTTGAGTCTTTTTAAGCCAGAAAGGAAATTTACTAGAACCCAAGTCTGGGCTTTTTGAGTGGAGTGGAGGGGAGACCAGAGAAGCCGATGGGAACCTTGGTGAGACTTTGCCTCTTTATCTCTGCATCTGTCTGCTCACTGTCCTAATTTTTCTCACCGTGCAGACCCTCTTTCTCCATTATTCCATAAAAAAAATCCACACTGCAGCTTAGGAGTGAGTTCACAGCAGCTCATTTTAACTGCAAGCAGATCTGACTGACCCTCTTCAGACGTAAGTCCAAATACCCAAGAGATAATCTGATTGGCTGAGTTGTATTAGGTGTTCACATCTGATCCAGTCAGCTGTGCACAGATGTGGCAGCTGGTGGACATATGCATAAGCTGGGGGTAGTTTTTTGTTTATTGAGGTACAGTTGATTTACAGTGTTATTAATGTATTAGTTCCAGGTGTACAGCATAGTGATTCAACATTTTTATAGTTTGTACTCCTTTTGAAGTTATTACAAAAATTGTATTGCCTTTGCTGTATAAGATATCCTCATAGTTTACTTATTTTATACACAGTAGTTTGTTCCTGCTAATCTTCTACCTGTATATTGTTCCTTGTCCCTTCTGTCCTCACTAGTCACCATTAGTTTGTCCTCAATTACCAGTGAGTCTGTTTAAGTTTTGTTACATGCTTCCATTTGTTTTCACTTTTAAGATTCCACAAATGAATGGTAACATACAGTATTTTTCTTTCTCTGACTTAAACTTTACTAAACACAATATCATCCAGGTTGATCCATGCTGTTGCAAATGGCAGAATTTTCTTCTTCTTATGGTTGAGTAATACTCCATTGTGTATATGAAGCACATCTTCTCCATCTATCCAACTGCTGATGGACACTTAGGTATCTTGACTATAGTAAACAGTGCTTCTGTGAACACTGGGATGCATGTACCTTTTGGAATTAATGTTTTTGTTTTCTTCAGCTATATATCCAGGAGTGGAATTGCTGGATCATATAGTAGTTTTATTTTAAGTTCTTAAAGAACCCTCCATACTGTTTTCAGTAGTGCCTTCCGTCAGTTTACACTCCCACCAAGAGTGAACTAAGGTTCCCTTTTCTCCACATCCTCACCAACATTGACAGGTGTGAGGGAATATCTCCTTGTGGTTTTGATTTGCGTTTCTCTGATAACTAACAATGTTGAGCATCTGTTTTGGTGACTGTTAGCACATCTGTCTCACTCCAGTGTTCTTGCCTGGAGAATCCCAGGGACAGAGGAGCCTGGTGGGCTGCCGTCTGTGGGATCACACATCACGACTGATGTGATGTAGCAGCAACAGCAGCAGCAGCGCATCTGCATGTCTTCTTTGGAAAAGTGTCTATTCAAGTCTTCTGTGCATTTTAAATTGTTTTTTGTATTGAACTGTATGAGCTGTGTATATATTCTGGATATTAAGCCCATATTGGTCATATCATTTGACCAGTGTTTTCTCCCATCAAGTATTTCCTTCCTTTCCATTGGTTGTCTTTTTATTTTGTTGAGGTTTCCTGTGTTATGCAGAAGCTTTTAAGTTTAATTAGATCCCATTTGTTTATTTTTTTCTTTTACTTCTTTTGCCTTAGGACTCAGGTCCAAAGATTTTTGCTGTAATTTATATCAAACAGTGTTCTGCCTATGATTTCTTCTGAGTCTTGTGGTTCCCAGCCTTACATATAGGCCTTTAATATATTTTGGGCTTATTTTTGTATATAGTATGAGACGATACTTTCATTCTTTCACATGTAGCTTTCCAGTGTCCCCAGCACCAGTACTGAAGACACTGACTTTTCCCCATTGTATATTTTTGCCTCCTTTGTTGTAGAGTAATTGACCATAAGTGTGGGGGTTTATTTCTGGGCTCTCTATTTTGATCCATTACTCTATGTGTCTGTTTCTTAGGTCCATACCATACTGTTTTGATTATCATATAGTCTGAAGTCAGGAAGTGTGATACCTCCAGCTCTATTCTTCTTTCTCAAGATGATTTTGGCTATTCTGTATCTTTTGTGTTTCTATATACATTTTAAGATTATTTGTTCTACTTCTGTGAAAAATGCCTTTGATATTTTTGTTATGCCTGAAGTCCGGGTCCCCAAAACTGAGAGAGTAAGACGTCCACAGCAATGCAAAAGCATAAAGCGGTTTTATTTCTAGCTCGAGCTAGGGTTCCCATCTCATCCAGCGTAATAGAGTCTTGACGAGAGCCCCGAGCCCTGGATTACAGTAGTATTTATAGGTTTAGGACAAAGACAAGGAGTTGGCAAGGACGGATTGGTTGCAAGGGTTTCTTGGCATCTACTAATTGGCTAAATTTTCACGCAGGGGATTTCCATCCTCATCCCGATTGGCTCAAACCAGGCTACGGGGAGCATGCTGATTGGTCAAGCTACACTGCCTGCAGGAGTTCCCAGTGCCTCAGCTTTCCTAGAGACTAAACCTCAGGCCTAGCCTGCCCCTTAGAGCCTGTCCTGGCTCCAGTTAGGTCCTAACAATTTTGGTAGAGATTGTACCGAGTCTGTAAATTGCCTTGGGTAATATGGTTGTTTTAACAATGTTCTTCCAGTCCATGATGATGGATTCCCATCCTTCCATCTGTGTAGTCTTCAGTTTCTGTCCTCAGTGTCTTTTGGTTTCTGAGTATATATCCTTTGGGACTTCCCAGGTGGCTCAGTAGTAAAGAACCCACCTACTCAGCAGGAGACACAGGTTCAATCCCTGGGTTGGGAAGATCTCCTGGAGGGGAAAATGGCAATCCACTCCAGTATTATTGCCTGGGAAATTCCATGGACAGAGGAGTCCGGCAGGCTACAGTCTGTGGGGTCTCAGGAGTTGGACGTGGCGGAGCACACATGAGACATGTGTCTTTTACCTTTTTAGTTGTATTTATTCCTAGGAATTTTATTTTTTCTCATGTGCTCCTGTGTTGGATGCATATGTATTTACAATTGTTATTTCTTTTTCTCAGATTGATCTTTGGATCACTATGTAATGTCCTTCTTTATCTCTTGTTACAGTCTTTGTTTTAAAGTCCATTTTGTCTGATACAAGAATTGCTACCCTGGCTTTCTTTTGACTTCCATTTACATAGAATACTTTTTCCATTCCCTCACGTTTAGTCTGTCTGTGTCTTAAGATCTGTAGTGATTCTCTTATAAGCACCATATGTGTGGGTCTTCTTTGTGTATTCATTCAGCAATCTGTGTCTTTTGATTACAGCATTTAGCTCATTTACATTTAAAGAAGTCATTGATAGGTAATGTTCTTATCACCATTTTGTTCACTGTTTTGGGCTTGATTCTATAGGTTCTTTTTTGTTCCCTTTTTCTTCTTTTGTTCTCTTTCCTTATGAATTGATGACTATCTTTAGTGTAATGTTTGGATTCCTTTGGCTTCCTCAGTGGCTCAGTTGATAAAGAATTGCCTGCAATGCAGGAGACCCAGGATAGGGAAGATCTCCTGGAGAAGGAAGTGATAACCCCCTCCAGTACTCTTGCCTGGAGAATTCCATGGACAGAGTAGTGGGGCAGGCTACAATCTATGGGATCCCAACAAGTCGGATACAACTGAGCGAGACTAACTTTCTTTTCTTTCTTTGGATTCCTTTCTATCTCTCTCTCTTTTTTTTTTTTGGTGTGTGTATTTCTTATAGATTTTTGGTTTGTGGTTACCGTGAGTTCTATCTATCTATCTATCTACCTATGATTGTTTTAAGATGCTGATCTCTTAATTTCAAATGCATTTTAGCATCCCCGAATTTTTAAACTCTCTTCCCCTCATGATTACTGTTTTTGACATTGTATTTTGCATCTTTTTGTTTTGTGTATCCCTTAACTGGTTATTGTAGATATAGATGATTTTGCTATTTTTGCCTTTTAACCTTCTCACTAGCTTTGTACATGATTGATTTACTACCTTTACCGTATATTTGCCTTTACTGATGAGCTTTTTCCTTTTATAGTTTCCATGTTTCTGGTTGTGACCTTTTCTTTTTCAGTTAGAAATCCCTTTGACATTTCTTGTAAAGCCGGTTTGGTAGTGGTAAACTTTTTCAGCTTTTGCTTGTATGTAAAACTTTATATCTCTCCATCAAATCTGAATGAAAGCCACGCTGGGTCCAGTATTCTAGGTAATATGTTTCCCCCTTTTATCACTCTAAATATATCATGCCACTCCCTTGTGACCTTTTAATATTTTCTCTTAAATAACTTTTTTTTTACCACTTTAATTACAGTGTGTCTTGGTGTGGTCTTCTTTGGGCTGATCCTGTTTGGGACACTGTGCTTCCTAAATCTGGATGTCTGTTTCCTTTCCTTGGTTAGGGAAGTTTTCAGGTATTATGTCTTCAGATATGTTCTCTGCCCCGTTCTTTCTCTCTTCTCTTTCAGGCTATTATAATGTGAGTGTTAGTGCGCTTGATGTTGTCCCAGAGGTGTCTTAAACTGTCCTCATCTTTTTTTTTTTTCTTTCCTGTTCAGCTTCAATGATTTCCATTTTTGTCCAGCTCACTGATTCATTCCTCTGTATAATTTAATCTACTGTTGATACCATCTAGTGTATTTTTCATTTCATTATTATATTCTTCATCTCTTTAGTTCTTCTTTATATATTTTCTAACTCTTTGTTAAAAACTTCTAGCTTCTCACTCTGTTTATCGTCCATTCTTTTCCTGAGTTCTTTGATCATCTTAATGATCATTACCTTGAACTCTTTATTGGATAGATTGCCTGTCTCTACCTCACCTGATTCTTCTCCTGAGGTTTTATTGCTCCTTCCTTTGGAACATGTTCCTGTGTCACCTCATATTGCCTAAGTTGATGTTTTATTTCTTTGTGTCTGGTAGCTGGCTATGCTTCCTGACGTTGGTGAAGTGGCCTTTTGTACAAGGCATCCTGTGCGTCCCAGTAGCACACTGCCCTCTGGTCACAGAGCTGATACTCTAGGTGTGGGGCCTTCTGTTGTGGCAGGTTGATGGCCGTGGGTGGTCTGGTTGGCGCGGTTGATCCCTAGTCTAGTTGTTGACCAAGACCCTGCCTGAAGCAGGGGGTGATTTTCAGAGAGAGTGGGGACTTGTGAGATGGGCAATACCCCCAAAGTTGTCTCCTAGGTTATCTCAGGTATGTTGAGGAGACTAAATATGATAATGAATGTAGGCAGTTGGCACAGTTCTTGGCATATACTTTGGGCTTTATGAATGGTATCTGCTATTATTCATTCATTGCCTTATTTAATAAGGACTTTTTAAGGGTGTGGTTTCTTAGATCCTATGCTAGGTGCTTAGGACAAAGCTGTAAGGTCCTGTTGAGGTTTTTGTCAGGATTGAAAGAAATAACACATGCAAAATATTTAGTACAGTTCCTAACTCACAATAATGTTTCAGTAAATGTTGTCTATAAGTATTGAGTCTAATTGAAAAAGAGTGAGGAAAATTCTTACTTTTTTTCTGTATGTCTTTTGGTCACTTGGCTACAGGACTGAGCCATGTTTGGTTACAAAAAATAGATTTTATTGATCAAAGTAATGTCAGCTGCCAGACTGATAGTTTTCAGATGTTGTTTTTAAGTCAGAATTAAAAGTTTAGGAATAACTGGCAATAAAATAACACTGGCATCTTCTGAATGCAAGCACTTAAATCATTAAGAGTTAGCTAAGTTAAAAATACCCATGTGCAACATGTGATTGTCTTTATTTTCCTGACCAAGAATGAACAGATCTGCCCATCCGCAGGAGACTTAAGTTGTAGTATAGCCACACGACAGAATTCTGCAATGAAGATGAACATACTTCAACCGCAAGCTATGTATGGGCAACTCACAAACACGGGGTTGAGTGAAGGAAGCCAGACACTGAATGATTCTATTTATATGAGTTCCAAAACAGGAAGAGCACATCTATGGTATTATAAGTCTGGGCAGTGTTTGCCTTTGGAAAGGCATTGGCTGGGAGGGGGCTCCAGGCATGTTGGTAATGCTGTTTCTTGAGCTGAGTGCTGGGAACACAGGTATATTTTGTAAAATTTTACTGGACAGCACACTTGTGTGCATTTTAATGTATGCTTGATATAGTTTGATAAAAAAGTTTTGAAAACTGATAGAGTGCCCCTTCTTTCTGTACCTGCACAGCCCAGGCAGGAGAGGCAGGCTCCCTACTTGGTGACTGAGAAGGAACTAGATTTCCAGGCAGGAGGATAAAGGAGAAAGGAAGTCATATTTATTCTGTCTGTGGAGAACTTTGTTTTGAGGCTCAGTAATGAAAATAGTTTCACATCTTCTGAACAATAATTTTTTCTTTTTATTTTAAAATATCTCTTGAATATTGTAAATGTTGCAACAGGGGGCACTTTCCTCTGCAGTGGCTGCTACTGAAAGTTTTGGGGTCAGCCTCCGGCAAGTGCAGGAATTATATCTTTAGGTGTCATCCTGAGTTTTTTATTTCCTGTCTTTATTTTTCCCTTCCCAGTTCACTCATTTGTTTTAAAAAATTGTAATGCATGCGTTTCCTTTGTCCAGATTCACTCACTTATTTTTTAGAAGTTGAGATGTATGTTTCCTTTACCCCTAGTCACTCATTTGTTAGAGGAAACATGATAGTGTGTGTGTGTGTGTGTGTGTGTGTGTGTGTGTGTATGTGTGTGTGTGTGTGTGTGTGTTTTCTTTTTTAAAATTCAGTTGTGCTGTGTATCATGTGGGTTCTTAGTTCCACAACCAGGGATTGAATCTGAGGTCCCTGCATTTAGAGTGTGGAGTCTTAACCACTGGATCTTCAGGGAAGTCCCAGTATATGTGTACCTTTTAGTGGCCTTGATTCTTTCTGGAGAAAAATGGTGTACAAATAAACCAGTGCAGAAAACACTTATGTGTGTTGAGCGTTTCTACCACTTATTTCAGAGGATGTTACAGGGGAAGAGTATGGTTTGGAGGGGCTGACTTGGCACATAGGAGGTGCCCAATACACTGGCGAGGCATTGGCCAGCAGGGAAAGGATGGAAAACAGAGGACCACATGGAGCCTCTGCTTTTTTCAACTGCCAGAAAGCAGAGAGAAGTTCACTCCAGTCTGGTTCAGGAGCTCTGGACTTGGAGCCAGAAAATCTGGGTTCCATTCACCCTCTTTTTCATGGACTCTGAGTCCTGGGACAAATCCCTTGTCCTTTAAGAAACTTTGTCCAGCAGAAGGTCTCCATCAGGCACTGCTTGGGGCCTGGGTCTCCTGTCCAGACTGTGGTCCCTCCCCTGGAGCAGCAACCAAATATGAAGGGGACTCTTTTTTTTTTTTTTTAAAGTTAAAATATAGTTGACTTTATGGGCTTCCCTAGTTGGTATGTGGTAAAGAACCCATTTGCCAATGGGAGAGACCTGGGTTCAATCCCTGCGTCAAGAAGATCCCCTGGAGAAGGAAATGGCAACCCACTCCAGTATTCTTACCTGAGAAATCCTATGGACAGGGGCATGGCGGGCTACAGTCTATGGGGTTGTAAAGAGTTGAACACAACTTAGTGACCAAAAAAAATAGCATTGTTGATTTACAATGTTGTGTTAATTACTGCTGTGCAGAAGAGTGATTCAATTATACATATATACATATATATATATATATATACATTCTTTTTTAATATTCTTCTCCCTTATGGTTTATCAAAGGCTATTGAGTATAGTTCTCAGTGCCATACAGTAGGATAGTGGCGTTTATACATTCTGTATATAAAAGCTTACATCTGCTAACCCCAACCCCCTCCCCCTCCCCCCCCCCGGCCCCCTCCCCCCT
>SJYC01022509.1:0-63580 GCA_006408675.1 Madoqua kirkii | reverse complement strand
GGGCTACAGTCTATGGGGTTGTAAAGAGTTGAACACAACTTAGTGACCAAAAAAAATAGCATTGTTGATTTACAATGTTGTGTTAATTACTGCTGTGCAGAAGAGTGATTCAATTATACATATATACATATATATATATATATATACATTCTTTTTTAATATTCTTCTCCCTTATGGTTTATCAAAGGCTATTGAGTATAGTTCTCAGTGCCATACAGTAGGACAGTGGCGTTTATACATTCTGTATATAAAAGCTTACATCTGCTAACCCCAACCCCCTCCCCATCCCTCCCCCAGGCCCACTCCCCCTTGGCAACCAGCAGTCTGTTCTCTGTGTCTCATAAATAGCTTAAATATGACAAATAGTGTCATATTTTGGATTCCACCTGCAAGTGATCATATGGTATTTGTCTTTCTTGACTTACTTCACTTAGTATGATAATCTCTGCATCCATGTTGCTGCAGAGGGCGTTGTTTCATTCTTTTATATCAGTCAGTTCTGTCATTCAGTTGTGTCTGACTCTTTGTGACCCCATGGACGGCAGCACACCAGGCTTCCCTGTCCATCACCAACCCCGGGAGCTTTCTCAAATTCATGTCCATTGAGTCAGTGATGCCATTCAACCATCTCATCCTCTGTCGCTCCTCTCTCCTCCTGCCTTCAATCTTTCCCAGCATCAGGGTTTTTTCTAATAAGTCAGTTTTTCATATCAGGTGGTCAGCATATTGGAGCTTCAGCTTCAGCGTCAGTCCTTCCAGTGAATATTCAGGACTGATTTCCTTTAGGATGGACTGGTTGGGTCTCCTTGTAGTCCAGGGGACTGAGTAGTATTCCATTGTATGTATATGCACCACATCTTCTTTATTCATCTATCGATGGACATTTCTGTTGTTCCCATATCTTGGCTGTTGTGAATAGTGCTGCTGTGAATGTAGGGGTGCATGTATTTTGAATTAGAGTTTTGTCCGGATATATGCCCAGGAGTGGGATTGCTGGCTCATATGGTAATTCTATATTTAGTTTTCCGAGGAGCCTCCATACTATTTTCCACAGTGGTTGCACCAGCTTACATTCCCACCAACAGTGTATGAGGGTTCCGAAGGGTACTCTTAACCCTGCCTCCTCTTTCTGTCTTGGCCCTCTCCATCAGAGTTCCTAGGGACGCTTGGTAACTTTGGAACGGTCAGTGCCACCTATTCATATTCATAGGACTCAGAAGAACAGGCAGTCGTGGAACCCAGCAAGACGGCCGGGGGTGCTTCAGTGCGCCTGAACCTGCTCCCCTTAAGCAGGCTCAGCAGCTCAGAAGCCTAGAGGAGCTGGCAACCCAGGCAGGCAGACACAGCAGACACAGGCCGGCCCCCTCTCTCGCCCTCTCATTTGAGGAGTCTGTTTGCTTTTAGAGCTGACCAGGGTGGACTTGAAATGCTGTTAGGAGAACTTATCTCCCAGAAGTATGTTAAGCATGTTCCCCAAATGGAGTACAGAAAGATTTACACCCCTGGCCTGGCATAGCTGAGCCTTTGCCCTTGGGGGAGGCAGGGCAGAGGTCCTGCAGAGTCTTGTGAGTTTGACCCTCTGGGGAATAAGCTGTTTCTTAGCTTCTCTGTTTGGACTATATTGCCTTGTTCCTTTTAACAACATCATGAGAAATGCTGGGCTGGATGAAGCACAAACTGGAATCAAGATTGCCAGGAGAAATATCAGTAACCTCAGATATGCAGATGTTACCACCCCTATGGCTGAAAGTGAAGAATTAAAGAGCCTCTTGATGAGAGTGAAAGAGGAGAGTGAAAAAGTTGGCTTAAAGTTCAACATTCAGAAAACGAAGATCATGGCATCTGGTCCCATCACTTCATGGCAAATAGATATGGAAACAGTGGAAACAGTGGCTGACTTTATTTTTCTGGGCTCCAAAATCACTGCAGATGGTGACTGCAGCCATGAAATTAAAAGATGCTTGCTCCTTGGCAGGAAAGTTATGACCAACCTAGATAGCATATTAAAAAGCAGAGACGTTACTTTGCCAACAAATGTCCGTCTAGTCAAGGCTATGGTTTTTCCAGTGGTCATGTATGGATGTGAGAGTTGGACTATAAAGAAAGCTGAGTACTGAAAAATTGATGTTTTTGAACTGTGGTGTTGGAGAAGACTCTTGAGAGTCCCTTGGACTGCAAGGAGATCCAACCAGTCCATCCTAAAGAAGATCAGTCCTGGGTGTTCATTGGAAGGATGGATGCTGAAGCTGAAACTCCAGTGCTTTGGCCACCTGATGTGAAGAGCCAACTCATTTGAAAAGACCCTGATGCTGGGAAAGATTGAAGGTGGGAGAAGAAGGGGATGACAGAGGATGAGATGGTTGGATGGCTTCACCAACTCCGTGGATATGAGTTTGGGTGAACTCTGGGAGTTGGTCATGGACAGGGAGGCCTGGCATGCTACAGTCCATGGTGTCGGCAAGAGTTGGACACAACTGAGCAACTGAACTGAACTGAACAATGTGCTGCAAGCATTGCATAAGCAGGGTACCTGCTGCCCTCAATATAAGCCTTTTTCAACTCAGTCTGGAAGAGAGGACACCCCTCCATTGCGGCGCTGGCACTTCCTTAGATCAAGCCACACCCTAACGTAAGCCCTCCAGTAGGTTCCCATTGCTGTAGGGCCAGGTCTGCATTAGAAAGGACAGTCAAGATCCTTTCTGATCTGGTCCCTGCCTGCCTCTGTAGGTTCTACTTCAGTCACTTTCCCCCTCTCCCCCTGGGCTCCACCCATCTCCAGCATCTGAAAGTCCCCTTTGCAGCAGCTTCTCTGGCTTTATTTTCCCTCAGGTTGAATGAATATCTCCTTCATCTGGGGCCCCACAACACACTTTACATTTCAAAGTGATAGAAATCGGGTAAGATTTTCTTGCGTGTTTGTCTGTACACGCCACCCTGTTTATGAGCCTTTGGAGGGGAAGAGCAAGAGTTCCTCAGTACTGTGTCCCCAGCTCAGCATCTGGCCCAGGCTCCATAAGCCTTTGCTGCACCAGCGGAGCTGGAGCATAAAGATGCCTGCCGCTGTGCTGGAACAGGGCACTGCCTCTGGAACATCCCGTCTACTTTCGTGTTGTTCTAGCCTTTTCCCTCCCTGTCGCTTCTCAGGGTATCTCTTCTAGCTTCCCTCCTCCTTCCGTTTGATAGTTACAAGCTTCACAGAAGAGCTGTAGCTTCCTTGAGAGAACAGTACCCTTGACTGCCAAATTAATATGCTATATTCACAAACCAGGTTTGGTGAGAATGACTGCATTCTTACTAGGACATTGCTAACTGCAGAGCAGTCCTTTAGAAGTCAAACAAAGCGTACTCTTTTTTATTTAAAAAATAATTTTAGACTTACAGAAGAATTGCAAACATAAGAGTTCATGTATATCCTTCACCCAGATTCCCCCAGTGATAACAAGTTATACAGCCATAGTACAATGATCAAAACCAGGAAAGTAACGTGCGTACAATATTTTTATTGTATCCTATGTGACATTCTCTAGTTCCCACCTAATGTTCCTTTTCTGTTTCAATATCTGCTTCAGGATTCCAACTTGCTTGTAGTTGTGTCTCCTCAGACTCTTCCGGTCTATAACAGTTCCTGATTTCTTTCCTGGCTTTTATGAACTTGATATCTCTGAGGAGCACCGATCAGTTACACAGAAGCATTTTCTTTGCTTCTGGTTGGTTTCCAGGTGATTGAAGTTCCTGGAGGTGTGTGGTCAGGATGAGTTCTGGATAAGTGCTTCTTTTTCCTTTCCCTTATCATTCTGCTTGATTCCCTTGGGATTCTCTGGAGCAGGAGTCGGGGAAGAAGCCGTTCTGTGGAGGTGACCAGTGTTTCTTGACCTTGGCTGGTTACCATTATAGTCAGAGTTCCCAATCACATCTGCAGTCAGTTATACAGTTAACCATGCACATTGACCTTGGGATGGCACAGACTCCTCCTTGCTCCTCCTCCTCCTCTGCATATCTCCGCTCGCCCAGTTGTCCTTGTTGATAAGAGGTGAGAGGAGGAGGCTTCAGGACTGGCACACCCATGCACACACTTTCCTGGAGTCACGCTCTCTGGGACACCTTTGCCAAGTCTCAGGGACTGGCTGATGTATAGGGTAAGGGGAACCATGTGCTGAGCCTTATAGCCCCCCTGATACTCACCAGTGATGGGCTGTGTGGCCCATGAAGTTAGGGACAAAGGCAGAGGCCTGGGAGAGTAGGCAGCGGTGGTACCAAAGTGTCAGTCAGCTCAGCCCCAGCATATTCAATCACAGCACTTGAAGTCAATCCTGGGCTTTTTGAGGAATGATGGAAGAACATCCTAGAATCCAGTCACTTAGCTTATCACTCAAATTTTCATCTACCCATTTATTTGAACAGAGTAAGGCCTGGTTCATTTTTATTGTTATTCTGGTTATTGCTGTCATTAAGTATGAGGGCCTAGGGATGAACATAACTCAAGCCCTGCCCTCAGAGTGCTGGAGGGGGTGAGGAATAAGGGAGGCAAGCCTATAGACGACCTCAGCACCGTGTGGCAAGGGCTCGGTTGAAGGGATATATTAGGTTTGTGCGAACAAGGGAGAGGGAGTGACTTAATTGTGACAAGGGTGTGAGGTGGATGGGGCAGGTGATGCTAAAGGATTTAGAAGAGTTAGGCTGAAAAACACGGAAAGAACTCGTGTTCCATCTAGGGGCACAGCCCAGGCAAGGGCCTGGAGTGCAGAAAGCCTGTGGCTAGTGAAGAAATAGAAAACGCCCCACACCTTACTCCCTCATTCATTCATCTACCCATTTGTCCTGGGCCGGCGTTTCTGGGGACGGGGCCACCGAGGTGAGGCAGATCTGGCCTTGCCTAAGGGTCTCACAGCCAGGGTGGGGAGCTGTGCAGTTATTATGCGAGCACAAATACACACAGTGCTTTAGGGAGGAGAGAGGGATGGTAGGGAGGCCTCCTTGGAGGAGGGTATCTTTGAGGTTTGATTGGAGAAGGGGTTGAGCAATAAAGAAGCAGAGATGGTTGCTCTTGTAGAGAGAGTATCATGTGCCAAGGCTCAGGGGTCATCTGTTTATTCATTTGTTTATTATGTTTATTCATTCAACAAATATGTATTGAATATCAGCTATGTGTCTGTACTATGCATAGAGATTTCAAAGTGAACAATTATGGACCTTACCTGGAGAGTTTTAGTTACTTTAGGCTAAATCATGCTTTGGTGACAACCCCCAAATCTCAGTGGTTTACGACAGTCAAGGTTTGTTTATTAACTTTTGTTTGCTTGTTTGTTTTTGGCTGCGCTGAGTTTTCTTTCCTGCTCCTGGGCTTCCTCTAGTGTGGTGAGTGAGGGCCTCTTTTGGTTGCGGTGAGCAGCTTCTCGTGGAAGTGGCTTCTGTTATTGTGCAGCACTGGCTCTAGGCACGGGCTTCAGTAGTTGTGCACAGGCTGCGTTGCTCCATGGCGTGTGGGATTTTCCCAGACTAGGGATTGAACCCCTGTCCCCTGCATTGGCAGGGGGAGCCTTAACCATTGGACCACCAGGGAAGTCCGTTAAGGTGTATTTTTTCACTCAAGTTATGTGTTCATTGCTGGTGGCAAAGAGGAGAGATGGAAGAACCATGAACTGCTCCAAAGAGGCAAATGTCTCTTCCACTCTCGTTTGGGAAAGTGCATCACCTGGCCAGGTTTGACATCAGTGGGTTAGGGATGGGTAAACCTCCCACAGAAGGGCAGTGCGTATTTTGACCAATAAGGCGAACTACCGTATGCTCTGAGGAAAGGCAGCTTAATATGACTGGAATGTCCAATATGAGCCCAACTAAGAAAATAAATTTTAAGGAGAAGCCAGATCATGCACGGCCTTGAGTACCAGGCTGAAGGGTTTGGACTCTTATGTCTGGCAGTGGAGATCCATGGCAGGTTTGAAAAATTCTATTGAGGACTGTTCAGCAAAGAAGTGTAAGATCTCATCTACACTTTAGAAAAATCATTTCAGTATGAGCAGGAGAGTGGCTGGCAGGGGTTTAGGCTAGAGATAGGAAGAACAACTGGGAAATGTGGGGTGTACCATAGTACACAGAACGAAGTGGGTTCCAACTAAGGTTGGAACAGTAGAGAGGAGGAGAGGGCTTCAAGAGATTCCAGGACTAGAATCGAGGGAGTTACTGTTCAACAGATAGTTCAGAGAGAAAGAAGGAATGAGTATGTGTTCCAGGGACATCTTGTGCACCAGTGAAGTAACCAATAAGTTAATTGCTTATAGAGGGGCATCCTGATCAAATATTTCTCCATTAACATTTTTAATAATTAAAAAATTTAATGCTTACTTTTTTGAAGTATATGTTCTATGATTTTGACAAATGCATAGACTTATATAGCTACTACCATGAAAGTCTTCTTGTGGAGGTTCTCTTTGTTAAGCCATTCCTCTCCTACAACTCCTGGAAACCCTGATCTGTTTTCTGCTGGTATAGTTTTGCCTTTTTCAAAATGTGGTATAAATGGAATCATGCAGTATGTAGCTGGAGAAGGGCCTGGCAAGAATACTGGAGTGGGTTGCCATGGACAGAGGAGCCTGGTGGGCTACAGCCCATGGAGTTGCAAGGAGGCCCACGGAGTTGCAAGGAGTCCCACAGGACTGAGTGACTAATGCACACACACACACACACACACACACACACACACACACACACACACAGTAGCCTTTTAAGTCTACCTTCTTTTACCTAGCATAGTGCACTTGAGATTCATTCAAGTTTTTGCATGTATCAGTATTTCCTTTTTACTGCTAAGTAGTATTTAATTGTATGGCTGTACCACATGTGTGTGTATGTTTTTTAAATGCCCCAGATCACTTTTCATTATTCTCCACACTCTGTGAAATGTTGACTTTTTATGTGATACACCAGGCAGGGCATTTCTGTTTCTTGCTGAACACCTTGTGTCTGTAGGTCTCCCTGTGCTCAGTCAGGAAAAGCCTTTTCTGGTTGGTTTCCTAGGCTCAAAGGTAGAGTTTTGCTTGCTTTCTTTGATGTGAGGACTCATTTCCTGCTTAGAGTCCCTTGTGAAAACAATCCCCCCCCTCCCCCTGCCTTGCACAGCTTCCTGTGTAACATCATCAAACATCCCACCAGCAACTGTTACTCAGGGGCATCAGAGGTTAACTGCACTTCCTACACCTTATGCTACAAAAACATATTGCAGAGTCCTAAGAAGTCCCTGAGAGTTGGTGGACACTTAACTTTCCCAGACATATCCAGATTGCCTTTGGATGGACTGTGGAAATTGGTTTCAGCCTGAACTGAACTGAATGTAGTATAAGAGTAATGTAAGATTTTCTATGTATTTCAGAATCCTGTGGGGTCACTTGGCTAGAAAACCATGTTTTCTTCATCCCACAGATTATAATAGTTCAGATCCAAAGAGTTGCTGGAAATTTGGGGTTAAACAGCTGCAAAGGCTCCAAAGATGCAGGTCCCACAGGACAAAGTTCAAAAGGATGATTGTGAAGTCACTCAGTCGTGTCTGACTCTTTGTGACCCCATGGACTGTAGCCTACCAGGATCCTCCATCCATGGGATTTTCCAGGCAAGAATACTGGAGTGGGTTGCCAAAAGGAATGATTAAAAACAGCAACAACCATTTTGCTGAGTTCAGAAGCAATTACTTTAGAAAGCTATCCATGGAATTAGTAGATAATAAACTAAAAAACTTTTTTTTAAGATTAAACTTTAAATGATATGTGGGGACAAACTTTGCTTATCAAATTTACTATTTTTCAATGAGAAGAAAGTGTTTACAAGTTACCATTAAAATATGTCACTCAGTCGTGTCTGACTCTTTGTGACCCCATGGACTGTAGCCTACCAGGATCCTCCATCCATGGGATTTTCCAGGCAAGAATACTGGAGTGGGTTGCCAAAAGGAATGATTAAAAACAGCAACAACCATTTTGCTGAGTTCAGAAGCAATTACTTTAGAAAGCTATCCATGGAATTAGTAGATAATAAACTAAAAAACTTTTTTTTAAGATTAAACTTTAAATGATATGTGGGGACAAACTTTGCTTATCAAATTTACTATTTTTCAATGAGAAGAAAGTGTTTACAAGTTACCATTAAAATAACAGTCTCTTTTACTTATAAATATAATGCATGCTAATTAAAGAAAGTTAGAAAACACAGAATTAAGAAAAATTATTCATAATTTCCAAACCTGGATATGGATATCTGCAGGTAAAAATGTTGAGATCTGACTGTTAATAATGCACTGGGTTCAGCCTTTTGGTTTGACCTTGAATTTAGCTCAAGATGACCAGGTCACATGATTTAATGGCTGCCCAGTATTGTTTTATTTACCTTTTTAGTCTTTTATTGTTGGGCATTTCTGTTGTTTCTTATTTTTTACTTTATATATACATGAAATTAACACTGTGGCAGATATACCCTGTACTTGTCTCTTAGTCTCTGTCCTTAGAAGGGGAATTGTTGGGTAGTCTGGGGTTTTGGTTGTAAAGATCAGAGATTCAGCGTGCCATTTTGAGGACAGTAGAATTTATGGTAAGGATTCTAACCTGGGAGATGCCTGGAACCAGGGTGCTCAAGGATGGCTGCTCTTTCTGGCCTAAGAATCAATGCTCCAGGATTGACTTGGCAAAAGTGGGGTGCAGCAGAGCTGGAGGGCTGAGTGTGAGGGAGAGGCTCCTGGTGCACGAAGGGTGGGGTGCACATCCAGGGCCAGCTGCTCCCGCTATTGAGATTCTCCATGTCATCAGAGCTGCTGGAGGTGACAGGTAACCCATCTACTTGAGAAGGTGGGGAACCAAGTACTTGCCTTTCTTTTCCCATTAGAGACTTGCAGGAGAGGAGATGCAGAGGAAGTTGTGGGGCTGGACCCTGTAGCCCCCTGTTTAATCTAGGTTCTGTCAAGGTCCAGGCCCCTCAGAACCAGAGGTGCATGTTAGGATACCCAGGTGTTCCATCTCAGGGATGCTGGAGAGGCCTGAGCATGTGTTGAGGCCCTGCGCCCCCTAGTGGTCACTTTCTCCATTACTAGCACAGTGGGCATGGATGAAGTTTCCTGCAGCCTCTAAGCCCCCAGATCTAGGGAAATCTCTTGTAGAGCCATACTTTTCCTGGGAGTCAAAGGCATGTGCTACTCCCAACTCTCTCTTAACTTGCTGTGTGACTCTGGCTACTTTTTATTTCACAGAGCCTCTGGTCGGTCAGAGGGGAGAGCTTAGGGCCTTCCCAGAGAGATAGAGTTCCAGAAAGATCCCTTTCTGGGTCTCATTTGCATGCATGTGTGCTCAGGCATGTCGACTCTTTGCAACCCATGGACTGTAGCCCGCCAGGCTCCACTGTCCATGGAATTCTCCAAGCAAGAATACGGGAATGGGTTGCCATTCCCTTCTCCAGAGTCTCACTTTAGTTATCTGTGAAATGAGAAAAGTGATGCTGGGGAAGGGCTTGAGGAAGGGCTCAGAACCTCTTTAGTTTCTGCCCACTTTGGCCTGGTGGGGGGCCCAGAGTTGGCTGGAGCAGGTGTGTGCCGTGTGGTAAGCAGGTTCCAGGGAGCACTGGGTTTGTGTCCTTTCATGGCATCCACTAAAGGCTGCTAATTGAGAGATGAGCTCTCTGGTTTCATGAGGATCACTCCTGCCACCTCAGGGTAAACAGGAGTCAGAGAGAATGTGGCCAGGGTGGCATCGTGCTCAGAGCCAGGCCCCTCTGGAAGGCTGGAGGGATAGGGACTCTCTGATTTGGGAGTGCCTGGGAGACTTGTCAAACTATTTTTGGGGGCTCCCAAATCACTACAAGTGGTGACTGCAGCCATGAAATTAAAAGTCACTTACTCCTTGGAAGGAAAGTTATGACCAACCTAGATGGCATATTCAAAAGCAGAGACATTACTTTGCCAACAAAGGTCCGTCTAGTCAAGGCTATGGTTTTTCCAGTGGTCATGTATGGATGTGAGAGTTGGACTGTGAAGAAAGCTGAACACTGAAAATTGATGCCTTTTAACTGTGGTGTTGGAGAAGACTCTTGAGAGTCCCTTGGACTGCAAGGAGATCCAACCAGTCCATTCTGAAGGAGATCAGCCCTGGGTGTTCTTTGGAAGGAATGATGCTAAAGCTGAAACTCCAATACTTTGGCCACCTCATGCGAACAGTTGACTCATAGGAAAAGACTCTGATGCTGGGAGGGACTGGGGGCAGGAGGAGAAGGGGATGACAGAGGATGAGATGGCTGGATGGCATCACCAATTTGATGGACGTGAGTTTGAGTGAATGGACAGGGAGGCCTGGTATGCTGCAATTCATGGAGTTGCAAAGAGTCAGACATGACTGAGCGACTGAACTGAACTGGGAGACTTGGAGCAGAAAGTAGTACACAGATCTCATGGGCTTCAGGGGTTGGACAACTGTGAGTTCAGAGGGCAGACGCTTCAAACAGGAAAATAGAGCTCAAAAACCAATCTGAAGGGGTGACATCAACAGGAATGGCAGAATAAGGAAATCCTCTCTTCCATAAAAACAATGAGAACACTGGAAAAAAATTATCAAAGTCAACCTTTTCAGAACTTTGGAAATTACCCAAAGGCTTGAAACAATCCAGAGAGTATTCATCGAAAACAAATAGCTAAGGGAATTCCCTGGCAGTCCAGTGGTTAGGAGTGGTTAGGACTCAGCGCTTTCACTACCAAGGGCCAGGAACTGGTCAGTGAGCCAGATCCCACAAGCTGCTTGGCATGGCAAGCAAGAACAAACATCAACAATGAAACAAAATGAAACGGCAAAAACCAAATGGCTAAATTGTGGTAAGAAGAGTTAACTTTGCAGTGTTTTAACTTGCCTTAGTCCCATCCACTTCTGTCTAGCCCAGTAGTCACCTTGAAACCCAATAGCTCCACAGTTGTGAAAATCAGCTGCCTGGCAACTACTGGAAAGAGCAGAACAGAATATTAGCTCCTCCAAAGCTCAGTTCCTAGATACCTGGTGTCTTTTGATCTATCTGGTGCTTCCTTAGGGGAGCTCCCTTGAAAGGTTGTATTTATTTGACCCAACTTGAAGCTTGCTTAATGCAAACAAGTGTTTCTTTTTTTTTCTGCTGAGAGCACTTGTTGAAAATCATCAGCGAGAGTCTTTTAACATCACAGTTACCTTAGGCAGTGATAACTGGCAGGGCAAACAAGAAGCCGACCAAAAATTTTAAAGGAAAGCTTAAGGAATAAGCTGTCCACAGAGGGCTTTGAAAAACTTTGGCATATTCCTAGGAATCTAAAAGCCCACTCATATGTGTAGGGCTGTGCACATTCTCAGGGAAGACCTGGGAAGGCCCTAAGCTCTCACCTCTGGCTCATCTTGAAATTCTGTGCAACAGAAAGTAAAGGCTAAGACAGACTTGTAAACTGTCTGCCTGAGCATTGAAGGAGTTCCCCAACACACACAAAGAACCCCTTGGCAAATGCTGAGAGATGTCTTCCTTCCAGGCGTTTAAGGGACTCTGTCCAGTCCCTAACTGACTGCTACCAAAGAGTAGCATGTGGACGGTGACTGCAGCCATGAAATTAAAAGACACTTGCTCCTTGGAAGGAAAGCGATGACAGACCTAGATAACATGTTAAAAAGCAGAGACATCACTTTACTGACAAGGTCCATATTGTCAAAGCTGTGGTTTTTCCAGCAGTCATATACGGATGTGAGAGTTGGACCATAAAGAAGGCTGAGTGCCAAAGAATTGATGCTTTTGAATTTTGGTGCTGGAGAAGACTCTTGAGAGTCCCTTAGACTTCAAGGAGATCAAACCAGTCACACCTAAAGGAAATCAATCCTGAATATTCAAGGGCTATTGCTGAAGCTGAAGCTCCAATACTTTTGCCACTTGATGTGAAGAGCCAACTCACTGGAAAAGACTCTGATGCCTGGAGAGATTGAAGGTGTAAGAAGTGGGCAGTAGAGGATGAGATGGTTAGATGGCATCACCAACTGAATGGACATGAATTTCAGCAGACTGGGTAGTAGTGGACGACAGGGAAGCCTGGTGTGCTGCAGTCCATGGGGTCACAAAGAGTCAGACATGACTTACCAACTGAACAACAGTCAAAGAGAGACTTCAGTAGCTACACACAACAAACAAAAGTCAATAAACTGTAGCACCAAGAAAACCTAGCAACAACAGACTGGTTTCCACAGTTGCCATATTGTATTAAGTATCTAATTTTCTACAAAAATTATGACACGTGCCAAGATATAAGAAAAATTGGCCCAGTGACAGGAAAACAAGCAATCAACAAGAAACTATTCCTAAAGAAACCCAAATGTTGGTCTTATTAGACAAATACTTTAAGCCAGTTATTTAAAATATGTTCAAAGAACTAGATGAAACCATGTCTAAAGAATGAAAGAGAAGTATGAGACCGATGTGTCATCAAATAGGGGATGTCAATAAAGAGGCTTTAAAAAGAACCAAATGGAAATTCTGGAGTTGAAAGTACAGTAAGTGAAATAAAAATTCACTTGATGAGCTCAAGAGCAAATGTGAGCTGGCTGAAAAAAGGGTCAGCCAACTTGAAGGTAGGTAAAATGAGATAATCTAGTCTGAGGAACAGAAAGAAAAAAGAAACGAATAGAAATCTAGATATCCATAGGAAATTAGCAGGTATATTAACAAATGCATAATTGGAGTCCCCGAGGAGAGGAGGCTTCCCTAATAGCTCAGATGGTAAAGCATCCATCTGCAATGCAGGAGACCTGGATTCAATCCCTGGGTCAGGAAATCCACTAGAGAAGGAAATGGTAACCCACTCCACCAGTATTCTTGCCTGGAGAATTCCATGGACAGAGGAGTCTGGCGGGCTCCAATCCGTGGGTTCTCAAAGAGTTGGATACAACTGAGCGCCTAACACACACAGAGGAGAGGAGAGAGTGAGATAGAATATTTGAAAAAATCATGGCCCCAAACTTCTCAAATTTGATAAAAAAATGTTAATATATACATTCAAGAAGTTCAGTGCATTCCAAATAAGATCAACTCTGGAACCTATCCTAGGCACATCATAATAAGACTTTGGAAATCACAGACTGAGAGACTATTGATAGCAGCAAGAGAGAAATAATTTATCACATAAAATTTTCCTCAATAAGATTAACAGTCAACTTCTCATCAGAAGTCAGCAACATCAGAAGGCTGTGGGATGGAATTCAAAGGGCTGAAAGAAAAGGTATATCAACTATTAATTCTGTATCTAGTAAAACTACCCTACCAAAAAAAAATGTGAAATCAAGTCTTCCCATATAAAATGGAGAGATTCCTCACTAGAAGACTCTCCCTACAGAAGATACTAAAGGGATCATTCAGGCTGAAGTGATAGACAGTAGATAGTAACTTGAATTCACATGAAGAGATAAAGATCAGTGATAAAAGTAACTATATAGGTAGATAGAAAAGACAGTATATGTGTAGCTTGTTAATTCTTTTTCCCCCTCCTATATGATTTGAGAGACAACTGCATAAATAAAGCAATACATACACATCTGTGTTGGCATACAATGCATAACTAATATGCACAACAGTGACACCACAAGGGAGGTGGGGAGGAAGTGGAGATATTAGGGGCAAGGCTTTGTGCACAACGTAAATTGAGTTGGTACAAATTTTACCTGGATTATTCTAAGTTAAGAGTTAAGATTTTAAGTATAGTCATTAGGAGAACCACTAAGAAAATAACAAAAAATACAGTAAAAGAAATTGCAGGAGAATTAAAATAGTACACGAAAAGATATCTGGTTAACATAAAAGAGGCAATAACGGGATAACAGAGGAACAAAAAAGACAAGACATAGAAAACAAACAGGAAAATGGCAGACATAAATCCTGCCTTACTAGTAATCACATTAAATGTTAAAGGGTTAAATGCTTCAGTAGCACAGACTGTAGGGATGGATGAACTGCCACGATCCAACTATGTTTTGTTCACAGAAGATACTGTATATTAAAAGACACAATTAGGTTGAAAAGGAAAGGATAGGAAAGATACAACATGTAAGCAGTAACCAAAAGACAGCTGGAGTGACTGTACTAATATCAGACAATCAGACTTTAAAAATTGTGACTACATACAAAGAGGTACATTTTATAATGCTAAAAGGGTCAGCCCATCAAGAAGAAGAAATCACAATTATAAGCCTGTATGCCTCTGACAACAGAGACCCAAAAGACATGAAGCAAAAACTGACAGAATTGAAGGGAGACGTATACAATTCAACAGTACTAGTTGGAGATTTTAGCTAAACTTTCAATAAAATTTAAATACTAGCGAGGAAGAAGATCAATGTGGAAACAAAAGACTTGAACAGCTCTATCATACCACTATAGAATACTCCATCACAGCAGTAGAATACACACCCCTCTCCGGTGCACGTGGAACATTCTCCAGGATAAACTATATGTTAGGGTATAAAACTAGTATAAATTTACTACTTTTAAGTCATGAACTTTACAAGGATTTAAATCATAAAAATTCTCTGACCACAGTGGCATGAAATTAGAAATCAATAATGGAAGGACATTGGAAAATTCCCTAATATTTGGAAATTAAACAATAATTTCAAATAACCAATGGATCAAGAAATCACAAGGGAAATTAGAGCAAAATTGGAATTAAGACATATTGACCCCCTGAGAGCTCCAAGAAGTAGTGTTTATCCAGAACAGTTTGCAAAATGCCATCCCTGAGAGATACACTGCCCAGAAAACCTGGCTGGCAGGGGTAAAGGAGCCAGGGGTCTTGCTGAAGTGAGTTTCATCTCTCACCTCCCCAATTCAAGTCCTAAGTCTGTTAGGGAGGCCTCCTATTCTCATTTTTGATTGCTTCCTATTCTCATTTTTGATTTCCGGGCAGGACCTCAATGTTGGGGTTCACACGCCGAGTGAAGTGCCAGCTGCTCAGTCACTGTTGTTAGCCAGCTAATTAGAGATTGATTTCCTCCCTCACTGCTGGTTTATCTCACCCACCTGGTCCATTTGCCACTTGGAAAAGGTGTGGCAGCTCAGCTGCCAGAGGCCCTGCCTGTTGTGTAGAGCCAGGGTGGGACTGGGGGGCATGTGCAGGTGGGGAGGCACCGGCCTCGGGGAGGAGACCAGCATGGACGAGGTGTCCCTTGTTATTCTCTGCTGCAGCCACTTGCCTGCAGTGTGTGTCTGAAGTCCTGACCCTGAGTATCACCTTGCACTCTGGGTTCCTCTGACGGTGGTGCTGGTGGTGATGCTGGTGGTGGTGCATGTATGTGCTTCTGTTTCTCATGAGCTCACTTAGCTCTAGAAAGAGACGTATTTCAAGATTTTTCTTTATTTAGTTATTAAAAAAAATACAGTATGTTCCATGCACCAGTGTAGCCTATATATATATAGTCATTATTAGTAGAACAGTTACAATGATAGGAAACAGACGGTTACAGGAATTTCTTGATCCAACTAAAAAACCCGAAATAAAATTGTTAACCTAAATAGCAACCTGCTAATTATGCAAATACCCTTATTCGATATGTCTGTGAGAGCTAGAAATGTGTTAAGTATTATTAGTATAAAAAATATAAAAAACCTAGTTATTAGTTAAAGATTAAAAGTCAGTGTTATCTACAATCCCCTGAATTGAGGGGCCTTGCCCACAGCAGGAGCCTTGGTCCATGACAGAGGGTGAATTGGAGAATTTGCCTCCTTTCTCCTCTCCCCTCTCCTGTTGAGTGATGCCCTTTCCCCAAGACATGTCGACAGTGGAAAGTTAGTATGTGGCTGAAAGTGGAGAGACACAGGCGACCACAGGACTTGAGCAGGGGCCTTGCCTTCTGCAGGGAGGGGGCCCTGCGGGGTTCCCTGAGATGTGGCAGCAGTGAGGTGTGAAGACAGACGACACGGCTCTGTTGTGCAGTCCTGGGTCATACCCGAAGTGCCACCACGCCAAGAGGTCAAGAGTAGATGGAAAGAAAGAAAGAGCATGACTGAGTGACCAGGAGAGATGGGGAGAGGTCTTTTGCTCTGGAAACACCTGCCCAGCTTCCCAGGCAAAACTGGAGGGGTGTCGAGTCTCAAGTTGGGGCCACAGTGACCCCCAGCCCCTTGCGGAGGGAGTGGGCGTGAAGGTGGCCCTCACCCTGTGATCTGGTGCCACACTTGCTCTCCAGCTCCTCCAGGGAGAATTCACAGTTGCTTCAGAGTTCAGCAAGCCTCTTCCCTGACCTTGGCTGGGTTTTCAATACACAGGACAGTGTAGTTACAGGCACGGCGGGCCAGCGAGGTCACCTCGGAACCCAAGGCTGGGGGATGTCCAGGGGCCCTTCTTCTCTTGACAGGCCTGCGGAGAGGCTGAGGAATGCGGGGGCACTTGGGAGCGTGTGAGGAAGCTGAGGTGGGACAAGCATGATGGGTGGTCCCAGTTTCTGGTAGGACAGGGCTACAGAGTCTTGCCCCACGGTAATGCTGCCCAGCCTTTTGGCTCCAGGCTGACAGGCACCAGGGCCTCCCCAGCCTCCCCAAGGTCTCCCCAAGAGACCTCAGGGGAAGACCCCCCCACCCCCACCCCAACCCCTGCAGCAACTGAGCATAAGCTGCTTTGAAGAGCCAGAGAGAATCTTTGAGTTGGACCCGTGATTCCAGGTGACAGGGTTATATGGATGTCTCAACCCAGACAGCATACCAGCCTTGATTTCCCAGCATTTGGGGAGTAGCCATGGCTGAAATGTGTTCCTGGACGTTTCAGGAACTTGGCTTTTGCCATCTCCCCTCTCCTGTTGAGTGATGCCCTTTCCCCAAGACATGTCGACAGTGGAAAGTTCGTATGTGGCTGAAAGTGGAGAGACACAGGCGACCACAGGACTTGAGCAGGGGCCTTGCCTTCTGCAGGGAGGGGGCCCTGCGGGGTTCCCTGAGATGTGGCAGCAGTGAGGTGTGAAGACAGACGACACGGCTCTGTTGTGCAGTCCTGGGTCATACCCGAAGTGCCACCACGCCAAGAGGTCAAGAGTAGATGGAAAGAAAGAAAGAGCATGACCGAGTGACCAGGAGAGATGGGGAGAGGTCTTTTGCTCTGGAAACACCTGCCCAGCTTCCCAGGCAAAACTGGAGGGGTGTCGAGTCTCAAGTTGGGGCCACAGTGACCCCCAGCCCCTTGCGGAGGGAGTGGGCGTGAAGGTGGCCCTCACCCTGTGATCTGGTGCCACACTTGCTCTCCAGCTCCTCCAGGGAGAATTCACAGTTGCTTCAGAGTTCAGCAAGCCTCTTCCCTGACCTTGGCTGGGTTTTCAATACACAGGACAGTGTAGTTACAGGCACGGCGGGCCAGCGAGGTCACCTCGGAACCCAAGGCTGGGGGATGTCCAGGGGCCCTTCTTCTCTTGACAGGCCTGCGGAGAGGCTGAGGAATGCGGGGGCAGTTGGGAGCGTGTGAGGAAGCTGAGGTGGGACAAGCATGATGGGTGGTCCCAGTTTCTGGTAGGACAGGGCTACAGAGTCTTGCCCCACGGTAATGCTGCCCAGCCTTTTGGCTCCAGGCTGACAGGCACCAGGGCCTCCCCAGCCTCCCCAAGGTCTCCCCAAGAGACCTCAGGGGAAGACCCCCCCACCCCCACCCCAACCCCTGCAGCAACTGAGCATAAGCTGCTTTGAAGAGCCAGAGAGAATCTTTGAGTTGGACCCGTGATTCCAGGTGACAGGGTTATATGGATGTCTCAACCCAGACAGCATACCAGCCTTGATTTCCCAGCATTTGGGGAGTAGCCATGGCTGAAATGTGTTCCTGGACGTTTCAGGAACTTGGCTTTTGCCAACCAAGGTGGTGAAGTCTCTGTGGCCTGCGAGGAAGGGCTGTTAGGCTGGGACAGTGCTCCGGTTGGAGGCCTCAGTGCCTTGTGTCCGACTAGCCTGAGCTGCAAGTGGTCTGGCTCCCAGGCCCAGAGGCCCGTGGCCCCCTAATACACCAGCTCCTCCTGGGGGTCTGAGCCATACAGCTCGGCCAGCATCTTGAACCTGGGTCCCCAGTCATTGAGAAAGTCATAATCAATGTCCGAGTCCGATGAATCCGTGCCCAGGGAGCTGAGGGACTCGGCGATGGACTCGGCGCCCTCGTAGCCGTAGATGTGCAGCGTGTCATAGGCGGGCTGCCGCCGTCGTGGTCCGCCTCGTCCTTCTTCACCCCGATCATTGCGGCCATCTCCCCGGGCGCGTGCGCCCCGGGCGCTTGCCGGGGTGGCTTCTGCACCTGAGCGTAGAGGGACGGCCGCGCGTCCAGCGCCGGGCGCGGGGGCTTGGCCCCGCCGTGGCGCACTGAGTTGAGCACTGACACGTCGTAGCTGGTGGTGTCCATCTCGCCACCGCCCTCCTCATCGTAGGTGACCAGCTGCTCGTGGATCTCTGGCACGCTCTTGCCGTGGGCGCGGGCCTGCTTCCGGAGCCGCCTCCGCAGAATGATGAGGAGGGTGATCACTGCGGTCAGTGAGCCAGAGCTGGTCAGGCCGGGCAGAGGCTCACCCCCTCCCTTCCACTTCCCAGGTCCACCTGCTCCCTCCCCTCCTCCCTGGGCATCCCTGGGCGAGCCCAGCTCCTGGTGGCACGTGGGCCAACACAGAAGCTTTGGTTCCATCTGGGCTCATGGTGGGTCCACCCTCAGTGCCCTCACTCCCAGCCCAGAGTCATGTCCATCCCACCCCCACCCCAGGGTGTGATCCTTGTTGGTGTCACTGGCCACAGTAGGGATGGGAGGTGAGGAACACAGTGGACCTTCTCTCAAGTTCATTTTCTCCTGCCACTCTCCTTCCCATCTAACTGCATCCTCAGTTCCTCCCACCTCTTAGCACTGTGACAAACTCTCTGTCCTCTGCAAAGGCTAGGAGGCCATAGGTTGGGGCAGAAGAGGGGAAAAGATGGAGTTGGAATTTGGGGTGCAAAGATTCTGAGCCACGATGATGATGGTGGGTCGTGACGGTGCTGGTGGACATGGCTCCCGTTGCAGTAGTGGCAGCCGCTCTTGAGCACACCTACTATGTACATTCTGGCATGGTGGTGGCACGTTTTCATGTTCTTTTACTCAGTTCAGTTCAGTCGCTCAGTCGTGTCCAACTCTGCGACCCCATGAACCACAGCACACCAGGCCTCCCTGTCCATCACCAACTCCCGGAGTCCACCCAAACCCATGTCCATCGAGTCGATGGTGCCATCCAACCGTCTCATCTGGTATTATTATCCCATTTTACGTAAGTAGACTGATCTCAGAGAAGCTGAGTCACTTGCCTAGAGTCCCATGATCAGGCAGCGGTGTGACATTGGCCCTGCTCAGAGCTCTGAGGGGTATGGCTGCATAAGGGTTGCCAGCTCTAGGAGGGGTGGACCACATGGGGCAGAGAGCTCCTGGAAGTAGGCCCAGAACTTCCCTAGACTCTGTCCTTCTAGCCTGGAGTTACTTAACCAACTGTTAAGAGGCAAGCCAGAATGGCCCTCTAAGTCTGTATCCTTGTCTGTAAAATGGAAGTGATGACTCCTCTGCTGTTTACATCTGATAAGGTGACTGCGAGGTTAAGTGCAATTCTGTGAGTGGTGGGGATGCCAGTATCATCACTGTTACAGATTTGCATTGAGAGGGGAATCTCAGTCTGGACTCTTGGCCACAGAAGGAGGGCTCTGCCAGGGGGTCTCTTGGGGGGGCCACTGGCAGGAAAGGCCTGGAGCCTCACTGTGTCCCCGGACCTGTCACTGTAGTGCGCAGGGTGACCTCTGACCACCCACGGGCTCCCTCTGGATGGCTGGCTCCTGCCCCACGTAAAGAGCAGGAGGAGCCCCGGCCATCTGCTGGTGGGCGTTGGTGGATGAACATGACTGAGCGCTGCTGCCCAGTCCCCGGGGAGGAGAAGCTCCAGTGGCCCGTGGTGGCAACTTGTGTGACAACTTGCCCTTCACCAGCTGCCTCCTTTCCCTGTCAAAACTCCCACTCTTCCTTCTGTGCCTTCCTGGGACCACTTCTCAAATAAAGCATGTGTACCCCAATCCTTTTCCTAGGGTCTACTTCCTGGAGACCCTACACTGAGGCTAGGTCTAAAATGCCTGTAAAATTTCTGAGGCCCAAACAAGGGGGGAAAAAAAAGAAAAAGAGAGAGATCAAGGCTGGAGAAATCCTAAAAAAGAAAGAAAGCGCTCCCTGGTGATAATTTAAACTAGAAAATTTACACTTTCCATTTCTCTCCGAAAGAGAGACTGGATCCTCTTTTTTTCAAAAGAGATTTTATATAAATAAGTGCGTGGAACAGTGCCTGGCACACAGTTAGTGCTCAAAATATGTCGGTTGAATGAATGATTGTTATATAGAGTATTTTAAACTGGGGAAGGGTCTTGAGCCGCGCCTCCTCCTCCCTTGTCATCCACTCCCACCCTTCGGTACCCAGGGAGGTGGACCTTACACCAGCACCGGGCCGCACTTTGGGCTGAAGGCATCGGGGTTGGGCCTGGATCCCCGGCCGCCTCCTCCTCTCCTGCAGTCCCCTCGCCATCCCCTCCCATCCTTCTGGGCACTGACCTGTGATGGTGAGGATGCAGAGGAAGATAGCCACCAGCGCCTGGATGCTGATGCCCGCCTGGGCGGCCACCTCCTCGCACAGGGTGAATTCGCCGTGCTCGTTGCACTTGCACACGGTCACGTGTAGTGTGCTGGTGCCTGTGAGGCTTGGCCTCCCGTTGTCCGAGATGAGCACGGGCAGGTGGTGGACCTTGGCACGCTCCCGGTCAAAATACCCGTACTTGACTATGATGTTGGCCGTGTTATCTGGAAACACCAAGGCCTCGGAGTCAGGTGCTGCAGTCTGGAGTGCCCATCCTCTCGTCACCACTGACAGTGTGGCCCGCCTCCTCCAGGAAGCCCTCGTAACTGTACCAGCTCATATGCTGCCTGGGCCATGTGTCTGCCCTTTATACCTCTGCCTCGTGTTTTAGCCATTGTGGGCAGGTCTGTTCCTCCAGAGAGGGAATGTTTTGGGCAGCTGCTTCGATTTGGCCTCTAAGAAGGATTTGGCCAGTACTTAAAATCATTGCTTTTTTGTTTCTATGGGTAACTGAAATACCTGACCCCTAACCCTACTTCTGGAGAAGGCAATGGCACCCCACTCCAGTACTCTTGCCTGGAAACTCCCATGGATGGAGGAGCCTGGTAGGCTGCAGTCCATGGGGTCGCGAAGAGTTGGACATGACTGAGCGACTTCACTTTGACTTTTCACTTTCATGCATTGGAGAAGGAAATGGCAACCCACTCCAGTGTTCTTGCCTAGAGAATCCCAGGGATGGGGGAGCTAGTGGGCTGCTGTCTATGGGGTCGCACAGAGTTGGACATGACTGAAGCGACTTAGCAGCAGCAGCAGCAATCCTACTTAAGTAAGAGAAAACTCTCAGTTAATTTATGCATTGTTTCAAGCTTTTATGAACAATCAGGGGAAAACAAAATTTAAAAAGTCTCTTAGAATCAGGCTAACTTCTAAGGCTGTTTTTGCTGTCCCTGAAAATGCATTAGAAAGTAAGAATAATGCACAGGTTCCCTGGGGCAGAGGGAATGATTACAGTTGTAATGGAGGATTCCCTGGGCAGGTTGGAATTGGGACTGTGCTTTGGACCAAATATTGGCTCTCCCTCTCAGCTCCAATCAGTCCATGTACAGAATTCCCCAGGAAGATTTTTGAACATGTTGCTTTTCAGACCCCACCCTTACCCACCTCCCCTCTACTCCTCCTTCCTTCTTTTCGCCCCTCTCCTTCCCTGAATTTCTGATTCAGTGGCTCTGGGCAGAGGCCAGAAAAATGTGTCTTTTACTGGCTTCTGGGAGGTTGGTGCAGGGACTCCCTACTGCAGGTTTTATGTAGCTACACGGGCGAGGTTGGCACACTTAGGAAGCCAAAAGCAAAGGAGGCCGTCTTATAGATTTTAAATGGAAGCCAATTACATTTCATTATTAGGTAGCCATATCTATTATAATAATAATAATAGTATGAGACTGTATGAGATTTCTCACTATACTCATTTAATATTGTAGCAGGACATTCATATTATAAGTGAGTCTGAGGCCAACGAGCTTATCTCCTGATCACAAATGGGAGGGGTCTTTGGAGTGACACTTAAGCATTTTACTCCATTGCTGACCTCCTGTGAGGTAGGTTTGAAGTGGTCACTGGGGATGGTTGTGACAGGTATTTTTCCCACATTATTTACTACCGAAGACAGCGGAGTGTTGAATGGTGTGGCACTGACTGTCAGCATGTCCTGGCCACCATCCCCATCCCTCAAGGAGGAGTCTGTGCCTGGCTCCCTGGGTCTCCCCCTCACTCTCAGGGATCCCGTCCCTGACCTTCCTCAGAGGTGGCAGTGGCTGTGTCTATGGTGGGAGCCTCACCAACCACCACGTTGCCGGTTAGGGATGGGCAGGGATTCCTCCCCATTCTGGAGAAAGGATTGCTCTCTTTAGACCCAAAGGGGATTTTCTAGGTTTTTTTTCCAAGGAAGGCACAGAGAGCATGGAAGCCTGCTTGTTTTTGGCTGGAATCCAGCCAACTCAGCCTCATCACTCCAGGAAGCATATACTCATCAGAAGCTCTGATTGGCCACTGCTGACATCACAGGACTCTGGGATGTGACTGGTGGACCAGATCCTGTCCTGAGGACACCTGGTATTAAGTAGTCATTGTGGCCAAATCAAAACACTGTATTCTTGGCATTTTGGTTTCAAATGTCCCATTTTGGCTTTTTGGGAGCAACCTCAAAGTTCCACGTCATAGAGTAATTTGCAGTTGTACTGACCACAGAGGTCCCATGAGGAGGAGTCCCTTAGTTTGTGAACCAGGCTCTCTACACCCCATGTCTGTTCTGTGCCTGTTCAGTGACCTGGGCATCTTAAGGGAAAAGGCAAGGCCATGTGGAGTTGCCAGTGTGGCCAGGGCGGCTCTGACGATTGCACAGACCAGTAAGGTATGTGGTGGGAATTGTATACAATATCTTGGAACTTGATAGCCCCAGGGAGGGCACCTGACCTGGCATCTCAAGACTCAAACAACTCCATCTCAGAGCGCCACCTCCCCCCAACCCCGCCCACTCCAAGAGCCAGGCTGACTGCTTCAAGGCGCACCGTGATTCTCAATGAGGGTGAAGTTGCTGTCCTCAGTGCTCAGGGAGAACTTGAACTTTACATCTCGTGGTGTTATATCCTTGTCTGTTGCTGAGATTTGCACGACCAGCTGGAAGGTGGAAGACGGGGGATGGTCAGTGGTGGTGTTGAGCTGGCTGGGGTTTCAGTGATGGTGAGGGACTTTGGATTTAGATCTGACTGTGGCTGCCTCTCACCTGTAACACTAATCTCAATAGTCTCCAAAAAGTCACTCTCCCACCCGCCTCCCCACCAATCTGCTCACTACGCATTGTCTCTGAGCCTCAGTTTCACCATCTGCAGGGGGAATGTCACCTTTCTTCAAGGCTGTTGTACAGGTTACATTAAGCTCATGAAGTGCCAGCTGAGAGCGGGAGGTGCTGCCCCTTTGGGACCCAGGCAGGCGCTGCCTCACCCTCCCGCCTGAGCCAGACTCACCTTGCCCTGGGGGGCGTTCTCACACACTTTGGGCTCATAGGGCTTGGCGAACTCTGGGGCGTTGTCATTCTCATCCATAACTTCAACGTGGACCTGCACAATGGACTCTTTGCCCGTGGGAGTCCCTGCAGGAGAAAGGACTCGTCATTACAGTGGACTTAGCAGATGTTAGCCCTGTGATTAGAAGGTGTATTGGTGGGAGTCCTGGAGGGGTGCTCTTTTTTTCTGGAAGAGGGGGCTGTGGACATTTAGAAGGAAGGCCAGGGATGGCGTTCTGGATGAAAGGAACAGAAGAGGAAGCGGGGTAAAGCCTCACGCATAAGGATATTTGCTAGAGAATTACTTGTAAGAATCAAAAAGAGAAACAACATAAGTGTATTTTTAAAGGTTTTAATTAAATCAATTAAGTAATTATTAAGTCAATGCAGTAATTTAAGTAATCAAACCAATTTAAATGAATTAACTACAGAATAGTTGAAAAGGTAAACAGTCTGTGTGAAATTGCTTTAATAAACAGGGCCAGTTTAAAAGAATGGACCATGTGGCTGTTTGCAATGCCCATGTAAATTACATTTTAAAAGTTGTAATCTCTTAATAAAGACATTTTAGTACCATGAGAAAATAATTGTGGAAAAAGGTTAAGTAAAAATTCAGGGTATTATGATTTCACTTGTATAAAATGACAGATAGAAAGAGACCAGAGGAAACACACTAGGGTGCTGATGGTAATTATTGCTGTATGGTGGGGTTATGGCAGGGGGGGGATGCTTTTCTTCTTTTTTGTATTTTCTGTATTTTAAAATGCACAGTAAGCTATTACTATAAGATTTAAAAATTGTATGAGTGAGATTAGATGGGGAAGAAAGGGGCAAAGATGATCTGGAAAACACTCAGAAGTCTATTGAAGTTAGCCTGGCCGTGTGGGGGACATGCTGCCTGCAGGAGGCAGGGACCCTCCTGGGTAGCTACCAGTGGGACTTTGGCCAGGTCACCCTTTTTTTGGGCCCCATTGGTCTCTGGGAAGGATGGGGAGTGTTGATCCTTCTCCTGGAGAGCAGTTGTGTTTTTCTCATATAGTATAAAGAGTGCAAAGCTCCAACACCTGCCTTTCCCTCTGGCAACAGTTACCCTACTTTCTGGAGACTCTAACAATCTTAGAGTTGGCAAGTGCTTCAGATTTTGAATTCAACCCACTAACTGGCACATAGACAGTCTCCAAAGCAGCCTTTCCCAGACGTCCATGATAATAAAAATCACATGGCACTTGTTCAGTGCACATTCCTTGCGGTTTCTGACTCTCTGGACTAGGACCTCCAGAGAGGCATCCGGGAAGCTCTGTGTTTAAGAGGTGACTCATGTGATGCCCATCACAGGAACATATGGCAGCCTGTTTTGGAACAGTGCTTCTTAAACTGTAGTGTGCATGAGATTCTGACTCAGTCTGGGGTTGGGGCCTGCTGTTTTGCCTTCCAACACAGTCTCTGGTGACGTGGACACAGCTGGTCCATCTACACTTGGGGATGGAGGCACTGTAGCATCCCAGCCAAGTGGTGCATCAGCAGTGCTTCTAGTACCTCTGGAGGCCTCAAATGACAGCCTAGGCCAGCTTTAAAAGAATGAGGGGAAGAGAGGAGCCCAGGTCCTCTGGCGAAAGGGGCCACTCACCGCTGGGATCCACCTCTTTGGCCTCTACTGTCAGGTTGTACCAAGGGTACACTTCTCTGTCCAGCTCTTTGTCATTGTAAATATCCCCTTTCTTGGTTATTCCGAAGAACTGTCCCTTGTCACTGGTCCTGCGGATGGAGTACCTGTCCAGGGGAAAGAGTTTCAAGGGATTTCATGGCTTTCCATTCTTTGCGGAGTCCAGACTGCCCAGAAGGACAGGCAGATCCTTTAGATCTGTCCCTTGCATCATCCCCCACCTTTCTGTCACTGCTCATTGCACCTGACCACTCAGAGAGAGTCAGAATAGTGAGATAATCTCTTTGATCTGGGCACTGTTGCGATCACTGGGATGAGGGTGGACCCTGAGATTCCATCAACAGTATCTTCAGAGTCGAGGCAGGTGGCACTGTACCCAGCTTTACTTCAGCTTGAATTGGATTTTGTGATTAATGAAAATGGTTGAGTAAGAGCCAGGAAGAAATAAAAAAAGGAACCAGAAGAGGCAAGAAGTGATGGAAAGGAAATTAAATTTGTGAAGTAAAAGTTGAAAAGTTCTTAAGAAAAAAGGCATGAAGAGAAGAAGAGATGAAAAAAATCCATAATGTCCCAGATATATTTTTTCTAACACCAAGGAGAGTTGATGCTTTTGAACTGTGGTGTTGGAGAAGTCTCTTAGAGTCCCTTGGACTGCAAGGAGATCCAACCAGTCCATTCTGAAGGAGATCAGCCCTGGGATTTCTTTGGAAGGAACGATGCTGAAGCTGAAACCCCAGTACTTTGGCCACCTCATGCGAAGAGTTGACTCACTGGAAAAGACTCTGATGCTGGGAGGGATTGGGGGCAGGAGCAGAAGGGGACGACAGAGGATGAGATGGCTGGATGGCATCACTGACTCAATGGACGTGAGTCTGAGTGAACTCCGGGGGTTATGATGGACAGGGAGACCTGGCTGCGATTCATGGGGTTGCAAAGAGTCGGACACAACTGAGGGACTGAACTGAACTGAACTGAATATCAAGGAAAATTCCAGAACAAAGAGAACAGAAGAAATAACAAATGATGTAATAAAAGAAAACTTCTTGATCTGAAGAAAGACCCAAGTTTATATATTAAAAGAGGTCAGGCATAGTGGAAAAAAGATCACATTTAGCTATATTCTGATGATACGTTGGAATTTCAGGGGTCCACACAGAAAAAGTACATCCTTATAAAGAAAGAGAAATCAGACTTAATCCTAGACATTCATACAATGTTAAGTGCTAGAATACATTGATAATATTTTTGATTTGTAAATATAAAAGAACTCAAGAAGTATATCATCCACAAGATGGGTCCTGAAAAACTTTTTGTGAAAACTGACTTCATCTAAGAAATGTCTCAAAATAAAGAGGAATTCAATGGAAACTGAGAGGAATTCAATGGAAATTGTTGATTTCTTTATCATATATAGGAAAGCAGTGGAGGTGGTGGTGGTGTGTGTGTGTATGAGAGAGAGAGATTTATAAGTAGAAAATATTGGTCCAGGAAACCAGGTTAAGTTTTACAGATAGAAAAATGTCACTGGCAGAAGTAAAAATGCATATATTCCATCCAAATACCTAGGAGAATAAATATGAAAAAAACAGACTACATCAAAGATGGGGAAGAGAAAAAAGTCATTAATTTTGAGAAATAGCCAATGTAAAACAGGCTAAAAGAAATAAGATCAAACTCATCTGGAAATGGCAACCCACTCCAGTGTTCTTGCCTGGAGAAACCCAGGGACGGGGGAGCCTGGTGGGCTGCTGTCTATGGAGTCGCACAGAGTCGGACACGACTGAAGCGACTTAGCAGTAGCAGCAGCATCATTTATGATGAAAAATGTAAATAGGTTAAACATGACACCTCTCAGTTTTGATTGAAAAGCAAAGCCAGTTTCAGGAGACAGCTTAAACGCCAAATGACCTAGAAATATTAAAAGTAAAGATTGGGGCTTGATGGCTTAGTGGTAAAGAATCTGCTTGCCAATGTAAGAGACGTGGGTTTGATCCCTGGTCTGGGAAGATCCCACATGTTGCAACACAACTAAGCCCGTGTGCCACAACTCTGAGCCTGTGCTCTAGAGCCTGGGAACTGGCTGCTGAGCCCTCAAGCTCTAGGGCTTGTGCTCTGCATGCAGCAGGGGAAACCGCTGCGCTGAGAGGCCCCCCGCAGCAGCTTAGAGCCCCTGCTCGCCACAGCCAGAGAACAGCCTGTGCAGCAGCGAATACGCAGCGCAGCCAAATAAATGGACAAAATTATCTATGCAAAGAGCGAAGGTCGGAACATTTCAGGCGCACAGCAGTGCCATGAAAGCAAACTGACCAACCTTACACCAGGCGACATGGAGTGGAGGACAGAATATTTAAGCAGGACGAACCGAGTAATGTCGTAAGGATGAAAGAGACAAGTCATAATGAAGGTAAAATGATTATAAACCATTGTTAACTGAATAGAAAAATTTAAAAGCCATAAAGTAAAAGGTTAGATATTACAGAGGAAAATGGACAAAAGGACAGTTGTGTTACACCACAGAACCTGTTAAAACCAAAAAACGCCCTACCACTTGTAAATGAAAAAAAAAGTCTCTTAAATAAACCATTGGATCAGTGAAGAAATAAAAATGATGATTACAGACTCTTTAAAATAGAATAGCTATGAAAACAGTCATCCCCAAACTTATGAGATATGGTCAAAAAGGAGGGACACGTTTGTTTTTAATAGAGTGTTAACTCTCCCCAAACTGATATGCAAACACAGTTCTCATTAGAATTATAATGCTTTTTATAAAACTCAAGAGTTTTATGGTTCACAAGAAAGAACGGATGTTTGAGAATGCATTAAAGTTATATAAAGTGAAGAAATACTTGGGGGAGGGACTTGCCTTATACATACCAAGTTTTAATATAAAGCTGCTACAATAAAACAGAATGGCTTTGCTACAGAACAAAGGATTCAAAAATAGATTCAGAGATATACGGGAACTCAGTCTGTAACAAAGGTAGAAAATGCTGACTTATTTGATTAATGGTGCTGGCACAGTTGGCTACCAGCTCTGGAATAAAACGAGACTGCGTGAACTTCATACTCTCAAACGTTATGTGGCCCTAGAAAGTATGGGCTGGAACTACATCTTTTGTCACAGAGGGTAGAGGTGCCTAGTTGAGATGGAGGAACAAGTAGTGATGAAATGGTCATAACTGTTGTTTAGTTGCTAGTTCACATCCAACTCTTGGCACTATGGACTATAGCCCACCAAACTCCTCTGTCCATGGGATTCCCCAGGCAAGTACTGGAGAGGGCTGCTGTTTCCTTCTCCAGGGGATCTTCCCAACCCAGGGATTGAACTTCTGTCTCCTGCATTAGGAGGCGGATTCTTTACCCTTGAGAAACTAGGGAAGCTGAAATGGGCATACTATGATCCAGAAAAAATTTAAAGCAATCAGATCCCTGAAACAAATGACAAATCCACCATAAATGTCTGTAGATGTTTGTGTGGTCATGAAGAAAGGTTTTTTGGCTGGAATCCAGCCAACTCAGCCTCATCACTCCAGGAAGCATATACTCATCAGAAGCTCTGATTGGCCACTGCTGACATCACAGGACTCTGGGATGTGACTGGTGGACCAGATCCTGTCCTGAGGACACCTGGTATTAAGTAGTCATTGTGGCCAAATCAAAACACTGTATTCTTGGCATTTTGGTTTCAAATGTCCCATTTTGGCTTTTTGGGAGCAACCTCAAAGTTCCACGTCATAGAGTAATTTGCAGTTGTACTGACCACAGAGGTCCCATGAGGAGGAGTCCCTTAGTTTGTGAACCAGGCTCTCTACACCCCATGTCTGTTCTGTGCCTGTTCAGTGACCTGGGCATCTTAAGGGAAAAGGCAAGGCCATGTGGAGTTGCCAGTGTGGCCAGGGCGGCTCTGACGATTGCACAGACCAGTAAGGTATGTGGTGGGAATTGTATACAATATCTTGGAACTTGATAGCCCCAGGGAGGGCACCTGACCTGGCATCTCAAGACTCAAACAACTCCATCTCAGAGCGCCACCTCCCCCCAACCCCGCCCACTCCAAGAGCCAGGCTGACTGCTTCAAGGCGCACCGTGATTATCAATGAGGGTGAAGTTGCTGTCCTCAGTGCTCAGGGAGAACTTGAACTTTACATCTCGTGGTGTTATATCCTTGTCTGTTGCTGAGATTTGCACGACCAGCTAGAAGGTGAAAGACGGGGGATGGTCAGTGGTGGTGTTGAGCTGGCTGGGGTTTCAGTGATGGTGAGGGACTTTGGATTTAGATCTGACTGTGGCTGCCTCTCACCTGTAACACTAATCTCAATAGTCTCCAAAAAGTCACTCTTTCTCCCACCCGCCTCCCCACCAATCTGCTCACTACGCATCGTCTCTGAGCCTCAGTTACACCATCTGCAGGGGGAATGTCACCTTTCTTCAAGGCTGTTGTACAGGTTACATTAAGCTCATGAAGTGCCAGCTGAGAGCGGGAGGTGCTGCCCCTTTGGGACCCAGGCAGGCGCTGCCTCACCCTCCCGCCTGAGCCAGACTCACCTTGCCCTGGGGGGCGTTCTCACACACTTTGGGCTCATAGGGCTTGGCGAACTCTGGGGCGTTGTCATTCTCATCCATAACTTCAACGTGGACCTGCACAATGGACTCTTTGCCCGTGGGAGTCCCTGCAGGAGAAAGGACTCGTCATTACAGTGGACTTAGCAGATGTTAGCCCTGTGATTAGAAGGTGTATTGGTGGGAGTCCTGGAGGGGTGCTCTTTTTTTCTGGAAGAGGGGGCTGTGGACATTTAGAAGGAAGGCCAGGGATGGCGTTCTGGATGAAAGGAACAGAAGAGGAAGCGGGGTAAAGCCTCACGCATAAGGATATTTGCTAGAGAATTACTTGTAAGAATCAAAAAGAGAAACAACATAAGTGTATTTTTAAAGGTTTTAATTAAATCAATTAAGTAATTATTAAGTCAATGCAGTAATTTAAGTAATCAAACCAATTTAAATGAATTAACTACAGAATAGTTGAAAAGGTAAACAGTCTGTGTGAAATTGCTTTAATAAACAGGGCCAGTTTAAAAGAATGGACCATGTGGCTGTTTGCAATGCCCATGTAAATTACATTTTAAAAGTTGTAATCTCTTAATAAAGACATTTTAGTACCATGAGAAAATAATTGTGGAAAAAGGTTAAGTAAAAATTCAGGGTATTATGATTTCACTTGTATAAAATGACAGATAGAAAGAGACCAGAGGAAACACACTAGGGTGCTGATGGTAATTATTGCTGTATGGTGGGGTTATGGCAGGGGGGGGATGCTTTTCTTCTTTTTTGTATTTTCTGTATTTTAAAATGCACAGTAAGCTATTACTATAAGATTTAAAAATTGTATGAGTGAGATTAGATGGGGAAGAAAGGGGCAAAGATTGATCTGGAAAACACTCAGAAGTCTATTGAAGTTAGCCTGGCCGTGTGGGGGACATGCTGCCTGCAGGAGGCAGGGACCCTCCTGGGTAGCTACCAGTGGGACTTTGGCCAGGTCACCCTTTTTTTGGGCCCCATTGGTCTCTGGGAAGGATGGGGAGTGTTGATCCTTCTCCTGGAGAGCAGTTGTGTTTTTCTCATATAGTATAAAGAGTGCAAAGCTCCAACACCTGCCTTTCCCTCTGGCAACAGTTACCCTACTTTCTGGAGACTCTAACAATCTTAGAGTTGGCAAGTGCTTCAGATTTTGAATTCAACCCACTAACTGGCACATAGACAGTCTCCAAAGCAGCCTTTCCCAGACGTCCATGATAATAAAAATCACATGGCACTTGTTCAGTGCACATTCCTTGCGGTTTCTGACTCTCTGGACTAGGACCTCCAGAGAGGCATCCGGGAAGCTCTGTGTTTAAGAGGTGACTCATGTGATGCCCATCACAGGAACATATGGCAGCCTGTTTTGGAACAGTGCTTCTTAAACTGTAGTGTGCATGAGATTCTGACTCAGTCTGGGGTTGGGGCCTGCTGTTTTGCCTTCCAACACAGTCTCTGGTGACGTGGACACAGCTGGTCCATCTACACTTGGGGATGGAGGCACTGTAGCATCCCAGCCAAGTGGTGCATCAGCAGTGCTTCTAGTACCTCTGGAGGCCTCAAATGACAGCCTAGGCCAGCTTTAAAAGAATGAGGGGAAGAGAGGAGCCCAGGTCCTCTGGCGAAAGGGGCCACTCACCGCTGGGATCCACCTCTTTGGCCTCTACTGTCAGGTTGTACCAAGGGTACACTTCTCTGTCCAGCTCTTTGTCATTGTAAATATCCCCTTTCTTGGTTATTCCGAAGAACTGTCCCTTGTCACTGGTCCTGCGGATGGAGTACCTGTCCAGGGGAAAGAGTTTCAAGGGATTTCATGGCTTTCCATTCTTTGCGGAGTCCAGACTGCCCAGAAGGACAGGCAGATCCTTTAGGATCTGTCCCTTGCATCATCCCCCACCTTTCTGTCACTGCTCATTGCACCTGACCACTCAGAGAGAGTCAGAATAGTGAGATAATCTCTTTGATCTGGGCACTGTTGCGATCACTGGGATGAGGGTGGACCCTGAGATTCCATCAACAGTATCTTCAGAGTCGAGGCAGGTGGCACTGTACCCAGCTTTACTTCAGCTTGAATTGGATTTTGTGATTAATGAAAATGGTTGAGTAAGAGCCAGGAAGAAATAAAAAAAGGAACCAGAAGAGGCAAGAAGTGATGGAAAGGAAATTAAATTTGTGAAGTAAAAGTTGAAAAGTTCTTAAGAAAAAAGGCATGAAGAGAAGAAGAGATGAAAAAAATCCATAATGTCCCAGATATATTTTTTCTAACACCAAGGAGAGTTGATGCTTTTGAACTGTGGTGTTGGAGAAGTCTCTTAGAGTCCCTTGGACTGCAAGGAGATCCAACCAGTCCATTCTGAAGGAGATCAGCCCTGGGATTTCTTTGGAAGGAACGATGCTGAAGCTGAAACCCCAGTACTTTGGCCACCTCATGCGAAGAGTTGACTCACTGGAAAAGACTCTGATGCTGGGAGGGATTGGGGGCAGGAGCAGAAGGGGACGACAGAGGATGAGATGGCTGGATGGCATCACTGACTCAATGGACGTGAGTCTGAGTGAACTCCGGGGGTTATGATGGACAGGGAGACCTGGCTGCGATTCATGGGGTTGCAAAGAGTCGGACACAACTGAGGGACTGAACTGAACTGAACTGAATATCAAGGAAAATTCCAGAACAAAGAGAACAGAAGAAATAACAAATGATGTAATAAAAGAAAACTTCTTGATCTGAAGAAAGACCCAAGTTTATATATTAAAAGAGGTCAGGCATAGTGGAAAAAAGATCACATTTAGCTATATTCTGATGATACGTTGGAATTTCAGGGGTCCACACAGAAAAAGTACATCCTTATAAAGAAAGAGAAATCAGACTTAATCCTAGACATTCATACAATGTTAAGTGCTAGAATACATTGATAATATTTTTGATTTGTAAATATAAAAGAACTCAAGAAGTATATCATCCACAAGATGGGTCCTGAAAAACTTTTTGTGAAAACTGACTTCATCTAAGAAATGTCTCAAAATAAAGAGGAATTCAATGGAAACTGAGAGGAATTCAATGGAAATTGTTGATTTCTTTATCATATATAGGAAAGCAGTGGAGGTGGTGGTGGTGTGTGTGTGTATGAGAGAGAGAGATTTATAAGTAGAAAATATTGGTCCAGGAAACCAGGTTAAGTTTTACAGATAGAAAAATGTCACTGGCAGAAGTAAAAATGCATATATTCCATCCAAATACCTAGGAGAATAAATATGAAAAAAACAGACTACATCAAAGATGGGGAAGAGAAAAAAGTCATTAATTTTGAGAAATAGCCAATGTAAAACAGGCTAAAAGAAATAAGATCAAACTCATCTGGAAATGGCAACCCACTCCAGTGTTCTTGCCTGGAGAAACCCAGGGACGGGGGAGCCTGGTGGGCTGCTGTCTATGGAGTCGCACAGAGTCGGACACGACTGAAGCGACTTAGCAGTAGCAGCAGCATCATTTATGATGAAAAATGTAAATAGGTTAAACATGACACCTCTCAGTTTTGATTGAAAAGCAAAGCCAGTTTCAGGAGACAGCTTAAACGCCAAATGACCTAGAAATATTAAAAGTAAAGATTGGGGCTTGATGGCTTAGTGGTAAAGAATCTGCTTGCCAATGTAAGAGACGTGGGTTTGATCCCTGGTCTGGGAAGATCCCACATGTTGCAACACAACTAAGCCCGTGTGCCACAACTCTGAGCCTGTGCTCTAGAGCCTGGGAACTGGCTGCTGAGCCCTCAAGCTCTAGGGCTTGTGCTCTGCATGCAGCAGGGGAAACCGCTGCGCTGAGAGGCCCCCCGCAGCAGCTTAGAGCCCCTGCTCGCCACAGCCAGAGAACAGCCTGTGCAGCAGCGAATACGCAGCGCAGCCAAATAAATGGACAAAATTATCTATGCAAAGAGCGAAGGTCGGAACATTTCAGGCGCACAGCAGTGCCATGAAAGCAAACTGACCAACCTTACACCAGGCGACATGGAGTGGAGGACAGAATATTTAAGCAGGACGAACCGAGTAATGTCGTAAGGATGAAAGAGACAAGTCATAATGAAGGTAAAATGTTATAAACCATTGTTAACTGAATAGAAAAATTTAAAAGCCATAAAGTAAAAGGTTAGATATTACAGAGGAAAATGGACAAAAGGACAGTTGTGTTACACCACAGAACCTGTTAAAACCAAAAAACGCCCTACCACTTGTAAATGAAAAAAAAAGTCTCTTAAATAAACCATTGGATCAGTGAAGAAATAAAAATGATGATTACAGACTCTTTAAAATAGAATAGCTATGAAAACAGTCATCCCCAAACTTATGAGATATGGTCAAAAAGGAGGGACACGTTTGTTCTTAATAGAGTGTTAACTCTCCCCAAACTGATATGCAAACACAGTTCTCATTAGAATTATAATGCTTTTTATAAAACTCAAGAGTTTTATGGTTCACAAGAAAGAACGGATGTTTGAGAATGCATTAAAGTTATATAAAGTGAAGAAATACTTGGGGGAGGGACTTGCCTTATACATACCAAGTTTTAATATAAAGCTGCTACAATAAAACAGAATGGCTTTGCTACAGAACAAAGGATTCAAAAATAGATTCAGAGATATACGGGAACTCAGTCTGTAACAAAGGTAGAAAATGCTGACTTATTTGATTAATGGTGCTGGCACAGTTGGCTACCAGCTCTGGAATAAAACGAGACTGCGTGAACTTCATACTCTCAAACGTTATGTGGCCCTAGAAAGTATGGGCTGGAACTACATCTTTTGTCACAGAGGGTAGAGGTGCCTAGTTGAGATGGAGGAACAAGTAGTGATGAAATGGTCATAACTGTTGTTTAGTTGCTAGTTCACATCCAACTCTTGGCACTATGGACTATAGCCCACCAAACTCCTCTGTCCATGGGATTCCCCAGGCAAGTACTGGAGAGGGCTGCTGTTTCCTTCTCCAGGGGATCTTCCCAACCCAGGGATTGAACTTCTGTCTCCTGCATTAGGAGGCGGATTCTTTACCCTTGAGAAACTAGGGAAGCTGAAATGGGCATACTATGATCCAGAAAAAATTTAAAGCAATCAGATCCCTGAACAAATGACAAATCCACCATAAATGTCTGTAGATGTTTGTGTGGTCATGAAGAAAGGTGTGATAGGATCACAGCACACCATGAACATGAGTTGTCTGGAAGTCAGGGTTACTGATGCTTTCTTTGTCGGTCTTTGTGTTGTTTCAGTGTGTGAAATAAACTTTTCCCTTCTGTGGTTTTGGGAAGGCACATGAATTAAACATATTTAGTAAAGGGATTTCACATATGTCAAGTTGGTTGTCCTACTGACCATCAGATCTCCCTAGATGGGACCTGTGGGAACCTGTAGCTCCCTTTCAAGGTGAGGCAGACAGTGGGCAGCTGTAAAGGCCAGGACCATGCTGGGTCGGTACCTGGGCAGGATGAGATTATACCTGACCACGTGGGTTGGTGGAAGAGCTTGGGCTTCTTGTCCTGCCCCTGCCCAAGCCCAGTGTCCATGCTGGGAGCAGCCAGTTTCCCCTGTGGCATCCTGGGCTCAGCCCAGCTGATGTAAGAACCTCGGTGCCAGGGTGTGGCCATGATCATCCCCGTCCTCACGACCTCCACCCCCTTACCTGATGTCCCGCTGAGCAGCGTCAGGGTCCTTGGCCAGCACTGAGCCAATCAGAGGCTTCTTCTGGTTCTCCTGCAGCCGGAAGTGGTAGAAAGGCTGCTGAAAGACAGGGGGCTCGTCCACATCTGTGATGTTGATGATCACACGGGCGATGTTCTTGGGGGAGGTACTGCCCAGGTAGCGGAGGTCAATGGTGGGGTCCGTGGCCTCGATGGTGAAGCTGTATTGCGGGATGCGTTCATAGTCCAGGGGCTGTGGGAGGAAAGTGTGGTGAGCGCCTGCTCTGAACCAGGCCCTGCACAGTAGTGCTGGGACGACACCTGTTGCGCAGATGAGGGGCCGTGGCCTCGCTGTCTTCAGCTTTGTCCTGACCTTGGCTCTATTCTGAGTACCGGGGACACCAAGCAGATCAGCCATACTCTTGCTATAAGGGGAGCACAGACTAGTGGTTCTTCCCACGGCTCCTAAAGCTGTGCCTTTTCTGTGTGCCTTTGCTCAAGTCTCTGGCCTGCTTGCCACACTCCTCCTCACCCCATCAAGGAGCCTGTCCGAACGTAACCGGATGTGCTCATCGAGCCTGTTCCTGCCCCTCCTGACAATAGTTTTGCTCCCTGCCTGGGTCCCCTTTGGTGCGTGTGTGTATGTGTGTCCTCTCTACTGGCTGAGAGCCTTGGTATCATGGGGGCTGTTCGACTCCCCTGGGTATATCCAGTTCCCAGCACAGGGCTGGATCAGAGAAGGACTCCAGAGAGGCCTGCTGGAGGAGTGGTCTGGCTCAGATGCATGGGTTTGAGCGTCCCCTCTGAGGAGGAGATCCCTGGCCTGGGCCCCCTAGTCCTCAGCATGGCCATTCTGGAGGCAGTTTGTGGCCCTGGCAGACCTTCTCTTCTAGATTCAGCTGGTTTGACTGCTCTCTCTGCAGCAGCCACTGCCAATGGGCACCCCATCCCCATAGTGTTCACTGTGTCCTTACATGCTGACAGCTTTTGGCTGCAAGCACCTGTAATCTACCAGGGCTCTCCTGGCCAGCGCCCTGGGCAGATCAGAAAGTGCCAGGAAGTGAGCCCCCAGGAGCCCTCAGGCAGCCCACAACTGCTGCGCCTCTGAAGCATATTCCACATAGTTGCCTAGATGTCCCCAGCGGGACCATATCCCTCTCAGCCACAGTGATCACCTGCTCACTAAGGAGCCTGTCTTAACTCTCCTCCCTTTTACATCTCACTGCTCCTGGGGGCTTCCTGAGATCACCCCCAAGATGAGCTGTATACATCTAAGTCCTTGCCTCAAGGTCTGGTTCTAGGGTAGCCCAGCCCAAGGGACTGACCCCTCTCTCGTGGCTCCACGTCCCAGCTCCAGGGTCACAGGATCCACGAGTACACGGCCTGCTCCACACTGGCCCAAACATGGACCTTTGGTGGCCTCTGACCCGGGAGCAGCCCCTGGCTGAGTCCTGAGCATGCCAGGAGCCCCCAACCCCCCACCTGATGCACTGCTGCAGGCCCGCGAACCTTTATGGGCTTGATGATGCCCTCGTTGTGGGTGGGGTCCGTCTCGATGGTGAAGGTGTCCCTGTACTCGCCCTGCACGAAGCTGTACTTGGTCTTCCGGTTTTGGGGCTCATCTGGGTCCTCAACAAACAGAGAGCCCAGGGAGCTGCCCACACGGATGTCTTCTGGCACAGAAAATGTGTACCTGGCTGATGCAGAAGGGGCGCCCCAAAGGGCATTAGGTTAATGAGACAGACAAGGTAATTGTCGCATATACTATCCCAGTCTATTTTGATACAAGCAATAGGCAAAATAAAGTAGTAGCAGCAGTAGTAGTAATTCCTCTGGAATTTTGGGTCTCAAGGCACAGAGGTTCCACTCTATCTGTGCTTTCATCCCTTCATCCGTCTGACAAGAAGTTATTAAGCACCCCCTGTATGCCAGGCACTTTGCTAGGGGATCTGTCAACTGCCAAGAGAGAGAAGCCCTGCTTTGGGAGCTTCCACCACACACAGTGAGGTCATTTCAGGGTACACTGGCCTGTCCTTGCAGTGGCTGAGCCTCTGAGTGGCATCAGCCTTGGAGGTGCAGGTGATGAGCCTATCTGACCTTCCTCCCCAGCCCACCCAGCATGTGTGAAGAGCTCTTGCTGGACATTTTCCTGTGGGGAGAATCAGCCTGTGGGTGTGTCAGGGCCCAGCCCTGGCTCTGGCGCTCTGCTGAACCCTGGCTCCCCAGCTCGTGGGTTTTCCCGAGCTCATGGGAACTGGGTGACACTGGTCCTGTCTGGTAATGGGACTCTGGGCATATGGGACACAACAGAGAGTGTGATCTGCTGCTGGCCCAAGAGGACACCCTGGCAGGCCACATGTGCAGCCTTGGGAGTGTGTGCAGAGGCGGGGAGCACCGGAAAGCCATCTCTGATGTAGGCTGACTCTGGGGTGGAGGGAGAGGTAGATGGATGCCAGGCTCCTCTCTGAGAGTGCCGCCCCCACCAGGGCCCAGGGAGAGGGACTCACTCTGGTGAAGATGGGGAAGTTGTCGTTGACGTCCTGCAGAGTGATGAACACGGTGGCTGTGCCTGACTCTCCCCGGCGGCCCTGGGCGTCTTCTGCTTCCACCACAACCTCATACTTGTCCTGCGTCTCTCGGTCCAGGTATTTGTTCATGGTGACAATGAGTCCTGCAAAATGTGTCCTGTCAGGAACCATGTTACCTGAGGAACTTTAAAAAAATATGGATGCCCAAACACTACCCAGAGAGCCGTGACTTCAGAGCTCCTGGGTGACTTCCCTGTGCGGCCAGGGCCAAGAGCCAGGGGAGATCCACCACCCATCTCCACGCCCTGCACTGTTAGGCCAAAGCCACACACAACACTTTTGTCCACTATGGGCTGAGAAAGAGCCTGAGGCCACATCTAGGCTGAGAGTGAGCAAAGTGCTGTGATGGGTTATGCCGCAGAGCAGCATAGGCTGTGTATTTGCCGTTGTTCTGAGTGGTGGCATGCCCCAGGCCTGACCACTTGGACTTCTGTCTTCCTCCAAAGACTCAGTCCTTACAGTGTTTTTAGATCATAGGTGATAGCTAACGACAACGAGCCACATGCTCTTTATACGTCATCTAATTCAGACTTCACAGCTCCTGTATGGGGTGCGTGCATATAACCTTCCCCATTTTCACCATGAGGACTCGCCAGTGCTCAGAGGTTGGTTGATTTGCCCAAGGTCTTTAGAAGTGGTGAGCAGCAGAGATGGGGTTGGAAACCAAATCTGTGTGGTTCCATGGCCAGAGCTGCTAACCAGCCTTCTCGTCGGCCTCTTGTGTCACTGCTTGGGTGGATTTTTGTCCCCTGGACTTGAGTTCATGTCCTGGGCACCTGTCTGCCCCCTCCTGCCCTCACCAGCCCCTTTGTCTTGATGCGTGGTACCGACTGCCTGCACAGCACAGTGCGAGTCAGTGGTTGGTAACAGCTGTCAGACTGAGCTACCCTCTGTGCCTCCACCCACTCCAAGCCAGTGCTGCCCAGGGGGGTTAGTCACACGGACAGGACCACGGATGTCGAAATTTTCTTTTCCCTTTGTGAGCTGGTACACGACAGAAGCGTGGTCTGCCACCGTGGGGTCATCTGCATCCACTGCTGTTACCTGGATGACTGAGGTCCCTGCCGGGAGAGAATCCAGGGTTACTGCCTTGTGACTACCAGCCCCGCACCCCATTCCCAGATGAGGGCAGATGGGGCTCAGGCTGTCCCCTGAACCCCCTCCCCCGGGTCCCGTTTTCTGAGGAGGCTGCCTGGCGCTGAAGTGCTGAGAGTGGCGGAGGCCGAGCCAGTCAACCGTGAAGGGTGAAGAGAGCGGTGGTTTTCACTCATGAGGGAGAGGGTGAGTGTCTGCGGTCATGGAGAGGAACAGAGGAAGAGCGCCTCTATTTTTGCTCCTGGAAGCATGAGAATAAGAGAATAGGAGGGGTCCCAAAAGACTGGGTGTCACATCTCTTTCCCCTTGAACTCCAGGCTCCCCAGGCCTTACAAGAAGGTCTGGTCTTGAGCCCTAACCAGACAGCCTGGACTAAGGGGTGGGGATGGGAGCTCTTTTCTTGCATCCCCTGGAGGCCGGGAGTAGAACTGAGGAAGAAATAGTCTCCTCTGGGAGCCTAGGGTCCAGGCTGGTGACATACCTGGGGATGAGGTGTGTCCCTCTCCACTGCTCCCCCCGCGACTCCTGCCTGGACCCTAAAGGTGACCCCTTTTCTTGGTGGCAGAGTTGGCCTCCTTCGTGTGTGAAGTCTATGCTCTCGGCATGCCAGCCCTGAGAGTCAGAGCAGTGGGTGGGGTTGGCTTCAAGGAGTAACGAGGTGTGTGTGTGGTGTGTGGGTGTGGAGTGTGTGTGGTGTGTGTGTGTGAGTATGTGTGGGGTGTGTGTGGTGTGTGGGTGTGGGGTGTGGTGTGTGGTATGGGTGTGTGTGTGGTATGTGTGTGGGGTGTGTGGTGTGTGTGTGGTTGTGGTATGTGTGTAGTGTATATGTGTGTTATGTGTATGAGGGGGTGTGCGTGTGGTGTGTGTGTGGTTGTGGTATGTGTGTGGTGTATATGTGTGTTATGTGTATGAGGGGGTGTGCGTGTGGTGTGTGTGTGGTTGTGGTATGTGTGTGGTGTATATGTGTGTTATGTGTATGAGGGGGTGTGCGTGTGGTGTGTGTGTGGTTGTGGTATGTGTGTGGTGTATATGTGTGTTATGTGTATGAGGGGGTGTGCGTGTGGTGTGTGTGTGGTTGTGGTATGTGTGTGGTGTATATGTGTGTTATGTGTATGAGGGGGTGTGCGTGTGGTGTGTGTGTGGTTGTGGTATGTGTGTGGTGTATATGTGTGTTATGTGTATGAGGGGGTGTGCGTGTGGTGTGTGTGTGGTTGTGGTATGTGTGTGGTGTATATGTGTGTTATGTGTATGAGGGGGTGTGCGTGTGGTGTGTGTGTGGTTGTGGTATGTGTGTGGTGTATATGTGTGTTATGTGTATGAGGGGGTGTGCGTGTGGTGTGTGTGTGGTTGTGGTATGTGTGTGGTGTATATGTGTGTTATGTGTATGAGGGGGTGTGCGTGTGGTGTGTGTGTGGTTGTGGTATGTGTGTGGTGTATATGTGTGTTATGTGTATGAGGGGGTGTGCGTGTGGTGTGTGTGTGGTTGTGGTATGTGTGTGGTGTATATGTGTGTTATGTGTATGAGGGGGTGTGCGTGTGGTGTGTGTGTGGTGTTTGTGTGTGTGTGGTGTGTGTGTGGTGTGGTGTGTGTGTGGTGTATGTGTGGTATCTGTGTGTGTGTGGTGTCTGTATGTGTGGTGTGTGTGGTGTGGTGTGTGTGTGTGGTGTGGTGTGTGTGTGTGGTGTGTGTGTGTGTGTGTGTGTGTGTGTGTGTGTGTGGTGTGTGTGTGTGGTGTGTGTGTGAGAGAGACCATCAGGGCTCTGTCTGGGACCAGGTCAGAGTTTAGTCTCGACCCAGGGATCGAACCCAGGTCTCCCGCATTGGAGGCAGACGCTTTAACCTCTGAGCCACCAGGGAAGCCCTAGACAGGGTACTTTTAGGGACCAGAGTTCCTCTCAAGTCATGGCAAGTGGCACCGCATATCTGCATCGCTGCTTAGACCTCACTGAATCCTGCTGCAGGCAGTGAAACTGCTGATGGGAGAGGTGCTGCTGGATCAGGGATGTGTGAGGGGAGAGGGAGAGGGACAGACCAGGCACATACCTATCCCTGACATCTCGGGCACGGAGGCGTTGAACACCCGGTGAGTGAACACAGGCCAGTTATCGTTGACATCGTGAACTTTGATGGTGAAGCTGGAAGGAGACTCCAGGTTCTTCTTGGTGTCCTTGTCCACCACGAGGGCAGTGAGGTGGTACTCGGAGATCTTCTCCCTGTCCAGCCTCTCTAAGGCGTACACATCGCCTGTGTTCTCGTCGACCCGGAAGACCTTGCCGGCAGACTCTCCTCTGAGCTGGTACTCGGTGTTCTTGCGGTCCACACTCGACTTAATCTGTAGGAGGAGAGGCACCATGAGCTGGAGATGGCAAGTGCTGGCTGTGTGTGCCTGTATGAGTGTATGGGATTATTGAAAATCACTTATATAAGCATACAGTTAAATGAATTGTATTAAAAATGAAGGTAATGACCTCAAAATTTATTGCTTCCTAATAATTTTACTACATTTTACTATGTTCTTGAGCTTTTATGCTGGTGCCGTCTAATCATGGAAATCCTGGCTAACGGTGTTTTGATGCATATCTCTTTCCCACTCTGCCTTTAAACTGGTAGCTTGAAACAGATACGGGGAAAGTATTTACACCAAGGAAATTGGCAAAGGCTATAAACAAGGTCTTTTCCCTTCAAAAACCAGTTGTCAACTGTTTATCAGCACATCACTGGGCCCTAGCCATTTAGATTTGGAACGATACATAAGATGTTCTCTTCTTGAAAAAAAAAAATGTTCTTCTCTTGGATATTTTCAATATTTAGTCCTACAGAAAAGAACTCCAGCAAGCTTTGTTTAACTCAGGATTTCCCATACTCATTAGACCCCTGAATCCTTTTCCTTTGTAACACGTGTTGTTAGTGTCCTTAGGAATAAGGTTTGGCGAAAAATGTGTGTAAAAGAATTTGCTCAGGCTGTCAATAAATGCTAGTTGTTACTCATGCTAGAGCCATATGTTAAAGGATATTAGAAGGTTAGAATTGCTGAGCTTTTCATTTATAGAATCTTAACAGAAATTCTTAGGAGCATAAACAAATGATATTTCATACATGTTGAATGAAACAAAATCATCAAATCTCTACGAAGTGCCAGCCTGGGAACACAGAGATAGCGCAGACTGCTCTTGCTCTCAGAGCCTGATTTGAAGCTGCAGAGGAGATTTTGATGATGGGCCGCATTTAAGGGTCAGTTGGAATGAGAGCCTTGCGTGAAGGTGTCACATCAGAAAGGCTGGTGGAGGACCAGAGAGAGAGAGAGGAGAGGGGTCTCAGGACAGAAGAGATGGCATGAAGATGGGCATGGTCAAGTCCCATGACGTCTGGAAAGCATCCTTAGGCTTAGCAACGATGCAGTCATCAGAGCCCTTGGGGAGAGCAGCATTAGGGTGGTGGGCTAGATGCTGGATGACAAGGCTTTTAGAGAAGAGTCTCAGAGGTGAGGAAGCGGGAACTGGGAGTGAGGCTCCTCCCCTTTGGGGGCTGGAGAGACGGAGAAGTGGGGCTGTAGCTAGAGTTGGTGAAACATCTTAGAGCACAGTGTGCAGGGGGCAGGTGGTTCGTGGGGAGGCCCCAAACCCAGCAGCCAGGACATGTGATGAGTGGATGGACTGGAGGCAGGACGTGGTGCGCCTGCTCTGGAGCCTGTGGCCTGGGCGAGGGACAGTGGGGCTCAAGGAGGAGGGACAGTGTGGGCCCTGTGAGTTACTCCAGGTTAGGGTAGGATGGTCGTTCCAAACCTGGCTGCGTGGGTGCATGAGGACCCAGGTAGGGAAAGGTAGCCAGGGGAGCGTGAGTCTGCTTGGATCGTCATTGGAATTCTAAGATCATGGCAATGGAAAAAATGTTGGCTGCCATATTAGTAAACAAGGGATGTTACCGCCATCAAGCCATCATATTACAGCTCCCCCTGCCCCGCCTCCCAGCAGGTGGTGCACCCGAGGAGACTCAGGATGAGAAAGCAGAGGATGCTGACCCCAGAGAGCTGAGCTGTGCATCAAAGGAATGATTTCAGTGAACCCTGACCTTGGCATCTTCTCATACACAGAAAAGGGCTAAGTTCTTTGAGATGTCTGTTTTTCTTTACTTAACAGTAATCTTTTGAAGTTCCGACTACCTGATCTTTGTTGCAAAAGCTCCTATATATCCTGGCTCCCCACCTTGCCTCTTTGCAGACGTCCCTTAGAGGGACGTGAGAGTTCTGTCTCCCAGGCTTGAATTCCTCAGAATGTCTACCAAATAAAACAGAACTCTCAACTTTTAGATTGTGCTTTTTTTTTTTTTAGTTGACAGTTATATCTGACTCATACTTAAACAACTTTGGTAAAAATTTCTCAATATTATCAAATCAATGGCATTAAAAAAGATATCCTGTGAAGGTAAGTTTCTGTTTTCCTTCCCTCCAACTTCTCTTGGGTAGACTTTATATATTAGAACAGTTTTAGATTTATAGAAAAACTGAGATGATAGTACAGAGGGTTCCCATCTGTCCTGCTCCCAGTTTCCCTGTTGTTAACAAATTACATTAGTATGGTATGTTTGTTGTAATTAATGGGCCAATATTTATATATTATTATTAACTAAAGCCTGTAGTTTGTGCAGATTTCCTTAGCTTTTACCTAGTGTGCTTTTCTTATCTACCATCCCATCTAGGATACCACACTGGCTCAGAGGTTAAAGCGTCTACCTCCAGTGTGGGAGACCTGGGTTCGATACCTGGGTTGGGAAGATCCCCTGGAGAAGGAAATGGCAATCCACTCCAGTATTCTTGCCTGGAGAATCCCATGGACGGAGAAGCCTAGTAGGTTACAGTCCACAGCGTCGCAAAGAGTTGGAAATGACTGAGCGACTTCACCTTCACATGTTTCTTTAAATTCCTCTAGGCTGGGATAGTTTCTCAGACTGTCCTTTTTTTTTTTTTTTTTTTTTTGGGGAGAGCAGCATTAGGGTGGTGGGCTAGATGCTGGATGACAAGGCTTTTAGAGAAGAGTCTCAGAGGTGAGGAAGCGGGAACTGGGAGTGAGGCTCCTCCCCTTTGGGGGCTGGAGAGACGGAGAAGTGGGGCTGTAGCTAGAGTTGGTGAAACATCTTAGAGCACAGTGTGCAGGGGGCAGGTGGTTCGTGGGGAGGCCCCAAACCCAGCAGCCAGGACATGTGATGAGTGGATGGACTGGAGGCAGGACGTGGTGCGCCTGCTCTGGAGCCTGTGGCCTGGGCGAGGGACAGTGGGGCTCAAGGAGGAGGGACAGTGTGGGCCCTGTGAGTTACTCCAGGTTAGGGTAGGATGGTCGTTCCAAACCTGGCTGCGTGGGTGCATGAGGACCCAGGTAGGGAAAGGTAGCCAGGGGAGCGTGAGTCTGCTTGGATCGTCATTGGAATTCTAAGATCATGGCAATGGAAAAAATGTTGGCTGCCATATTAGTAAACAAGGGATGTTACCGCCATCAAGCCATCATATTACAGCTCCCCCTGCCCCGCCTCCCAGCAGGTGGTGCACCCGAGGAGACTCAGGATGAGAAAGCAGAGGATGCTGACCCCAGAGAGCTGAGCTGTGCATCAAAGGAATGATTTCAGTGAACCCTGACCTTGGCATCTTCTCATACACAGAAAAGGGCTAAGTTCTTTGAGATGTCTGTTTTTCTTTACTTAACAGTAATCTTTTGAAGTTCCGACTACCTGATCTTTGTTGCAAAAGCTCCTATATATCCTGGCTCCCCACCTTGCCTCTTTGCAGACGTCCCTTAGAGGGACGTGAGAGTTCTGTCTCCCAGGCTTGAATTCCTCAGAATGTCTACCAAATAAAACAGAACTCTCAACTTTTAGATTGTGCTTTTTTTTTTTTTTTAGTTGACAGTTATATCTGACTCATACTTAAACAACTTTGGTAAAAATTTCTCAATATTATCAAATCAATAGCATTAAAAAAGATATCCTGTGAAGGTAAGTTTCTGTTTTCCTTCCCTCCAACTTCTCTTGGGTAGACTTTATATATTAGAACAGTTTTAGATTTATAGAAAAACTGAGATGATAGTACAGAGGGTTCCCATCTGTCCTGCTCCCAGTTTCCCTGTTGTTAACAAATTACATTAGTATGGTATGTTTGTTGTAATTAATGGGCCAATATTTATATATTATTATTAACTAAAGCCTGTAGTTTGTGCAGATTTCCTTAGCTTTTACCTAGTGTGCTTTTCTTATCTACCATCCCATCTAGGATACCACACTGGCTCAGAGGTTAAAGCGTCTACCTCCAGTGTGGGAGACCTGGGTTCGATACCTGGGTTGGGAAGATCCCCTGGAGAAGGAAATGGCAATCCACTCCAGTATTCTTGCCTGGAGAATCCCATGGACGGAGAAGCCTAGTAGGTTACAGTCCACAGCGTCGCAAAGAGTTGGAAATGACTGAGCGACTTCACCTTCACATGTTTCTTTAAATTCCTCTAGGCTGGGATAGTTTCTCAGACTGTCCTTTTTTTTTTTTTTTTTGATTGAAGCATAGTTAATTTACAATGTTGTGTTAGTTTCAAGTGTACGGCAAAGCGATTCAGTTATACATACATACATGTTCTTTTTCAGATTATTTCAGATTATTTTCAAACCATTGTAGGTTTTTTACAAGAGGTTGAGTATGGTTCCCTGTTGATATATAGTAGGTCTCTATTGTTTACCTGTTTTATATATATTGGTGTGTTTTAATTAATTCCAAACTCCTAAGTAATCTCCCCCACACCTACTCCACTTTCCTCTTTGGTAACAAAAGCTTATTTTCTCTATGATACTCTCCTTGTTTTTGATGACCTTGAGGTCATCTGAGGACTGCTGCTTGGGTGTTTTGTCAGATGCCCCCCTACTAGAGTCTGTTTTGCTCATGATTAATCAGACTGAGGTTATAGGTTTTGAGGAGATCCTCCCCTTTTTAAAGTTATCCCTATGTTTGGATGTAACATCTCAATGCCAAAAGCTATGCTGACCCATATTTGTGGATTCAGAAGGCTGCTCAGGTCTCATTTCCATTGTCCAGCAAACAGCTCTGTAAACAAAGGCTCTGTGGCTCTGATCTTGATAAACAGGGACTTCCTTCCTTCAGATGATGTCTTTGGAGTGAGGAGGTGAGCCATGGAGCCCTGTCCTTGCCTTTTCCAGGCAGCCTTATTGCTTCTCAGAGTGGGGATTGCACGGGGCTCCCACCCCGCCCCCTGCCCCATGCCAGGTGCCAAGTGCATGCTGGTGGCAAGTGACTGGCAGGGCTGATGCTCTTCCTGCTGGGCAGAGAATCTCAGGCGAGCTGTTCAGAGTCTGTCGGGGCTGCTCGTAGCCCTGCTCTGCTGACTGTCCATGACTCAGCTCTGGTATTCCTTGGGGGCAGCCATTCTCTTTGGAAGCTGATTCATGGCCCAGCCATCCCACTGCGGAGGAGTCGGTGGTCTGACGACATTTTCCTCTAGTGTGGGGAGTCAGGAGCCCTGCACTTTCCTGGAACTCTTCTGGGTTCCCTGTGTGACCCTGCGGCAAGCTTCTTCCCCCTGAAGGCAGACTGAAGGATCTAAATTTCCCAGCCATTCTTTGTGGCCAGAGGAGGCCTGGGCCCAGGGAGCTGGCCTTGGGCAGGGCTGCGAGTGGGGATTCCCCAGCTGGCCCCCATTGCCACCCTCAGTGGCGTTTCTGGTACCAGGGCCAGACTGAACCCTCCCCCATTTAAGGATCCTTTCTGGCCTGTTCTCTATAATCACGGGGAGCCCCCATCTGCCCTGTGTGAGGCTCTTTAATACATGCTGCCCTTCTAGACCAGGGTGGGCAAACTGTTCCTATGAAGGGCCAGATAGTAAAAATTTTGACTCTGTGGGTCATATGGCCCTTGGACAGTTACTCAAATCTGCCATTGTAGCATGAAGGCAACCTCACCTTCACTTTCAAAACCGCGTGGTGGGACAGTTCTCTCAGCCCCTATTTATGCTTGTATTTGTTGAATTGAAATGTAGCTGATTTACAATGTTGTGTTAGTTTCTAGTGTACAGCAGAGTGACACACACACACATATATATGTATACACACACACACACACACTTTTTGAAATTCTTTTCCATTATAGGTTATTACAATCTACTGAATGTAGTTCCTTATGCTATACAGTAGGACATTTTTGTTTGTTTGTTTTATATATGATAGCTTGTATCTGCTTACCCCAAACTCCTAATTTATTCCTCCATTCTTTCTCCTTTGGTAATCATAAGTTTGTTTTCTGTGTAATCATAAGTTTGTTTGGTAATCATAAGTTTGTTTCTGTTTTGTAATTAAGTTCATTTATATCATATTTTTAGGTTTAACATATAAGTGATATCATATAGTATTTGTCTTACTCTGACTTCACTTACTGCTGACCTCTGGGTCCATCCATGTTGCTGCAGATGGCAGTGTTTCGTGCTTTGTATGGCACACACACACACACACACCCCTCTATATATGCATATCTCTACATCTTCTTTATCTATCCGTTGATGGACAGTTAGGTTGCTTCCAGGTCTTGGCTATTGTAAGCAGTACTGCTGTGAACTTTGAGTTGGATGTATCTTTTTGAAATAGAGTTGTCATATTTTCTGGATATATGCCCCAAAGTGGGATTGTTGGCTCATATAGTAACTCTGTTTTGAGCTTTTCAGGGAACCTCCATGCTGGTCTCCATACTGCTGCTGCTGCTGCTGCTAAGTCACTTCAGTCATGTCCGACTCTGTGCAACCCCATAGATGGCAGCCCATCAGGCTCCACCATTCCTGGGATTCTCCAGGCAAGAACACTGGAGTGGGTTGCCGTTTCCTTCTCCAGTGCATGAAAGTGAAAAGTGAAAGTGAAGTCACTCAGTACTGTCCGACTCTGTGCTACCCCATGGACTGCAGCCTACCAGGCTCCTCAGTCCAGGGGATTTTTCAGGCAAGAGTACTGAAGTGGGGTGCCATTGCCTTCTCCGATTCTCCATACTAGTTGCACCATTTTACGTTCCCAGCAACAGTATAGGAAGATTCCCTTTTCACCACACCATCTCCAGCATTTATTGTTTGTAGACTTTTTGCTGATGACCATTCTGAATGGTGTGAGGTGGTACCTCATTGTAGTTTGAATTTGTATTTCTCTAATAATAAGCGATGTTGAGTATCTTTTCATGTGCCTGTTGGCTATCTGTATGTCTTCTTTGGAGAAGTGTCTACTTAGGTCATCTGTCTGTTTTTTGATTGGCTTTTTTTTTTTTATATGTGTTACATGAGTTATTTATGTATTTGAGAAATTAAGCCTCTGTCACATCTTTTGTAGATATTTTCTCCCAGTCTATATGTTGTCTTTTTGTTTATTTATGGTTTCCTTTGCTGTGCAAAAGCGTGTAAGTTTGATTAGGTCCCTTTTGTTTATTTTTGTTTTTATTTCTTTTGCCCTGGGAGACTGACCTAAGAAAACATTGCTGTGATTTGTGTCAGAGAATGTTTTGCCTATGTTCTCTTCTCAGAGTTTTATGGTGTCATGTCTTATATTTAAGTCTAATAAATCATTTTGAGTGTGGTGTGAAGGAGTGTCCTAACTTCATTGGTTGACATGTGGCCGACCCCTGTTTTAGATCACAAGCTCTGTGATAGTGAGGACCACGTCTGTCTTTGCCCCCAGTTATCTTTTAGAGCCCAGTTTGCGCTTGGGACCACCCCTCCTCTCACCAGGGCACTGATCTTTCTTTAGCCGACCCTGCTTAGCTTCCAGGAAATTGACATGACGAGATTTTTAGCACTTGAATGGAGTTTTTCTCCTCAATGAAAACTCTTGGAATGCCTAACCCATCTCCCTGTTGTCATGTGTGAAATTCCACCACTAGAGCCTCTCCTTTCAATAGAGTGGTTTTGACATCAGCAGTCCTTTGACACAGGAAGATCGTTCATTAGCCACTCAGTGTAGCTCCAAACCCTAAGAAGGTGACTGAGGATGGGCGTGTTTGCAAAGGGATGAAGTGAGGGTTGGAGTGATAGACACAGGCTTGGGCCAGGCACCTTGCTATGGCTGTCTTAGAATCTGGCTGAGTGGGTGGCCTGAGAGAAAGGAGTTTTTGAGGAAGTCCAAAGGCCTTGACTAGAGATGGCAAACTGTGGCCTGGGTGATGAGCTTTGTTACCAGCACAATTCTGTAGACATCTGCTTAGGTCCTGAAGACCTCTCAGATGGGCAGATTTAAAGCAGCCTTCACTTCATGGGAAATAGATGGGGAAACAGTGGAAACAGTGTCAGACTTTATTTTGGGGGGGCTCCAAAATCACTGCAGATGGTAATTGCAGCCATGAAATTAAAAGATGCTTACTCCTTGGAAGGAAAGTTATGACCAACCTAGATAGCATATTCAAAAGCAGAGACATTACTTTGCCAACAACGGTCTGTCTAGTCAAGGCTATGGTTTTTCCAGTGGTCATGTATGGATGTGAGAGTTGGACTGTGAAGAAAGCTGAGCACCGAAGAATTGATGCTTTTGAACTGTGGTGTTGGAAAAGACTCTTGAGAGTCCCTTGGACTGCAAGGAGATCCAACCAGTCCATTCTAAAGGAGATCAGCCCTGAATGTTCTTTGGAAGGAATGATGCTAAAGCTGAAACTCCAGTACTTTGGCCACCTCATGTGAAGAGTTGAGTCATTGGAAAAGACTGATGCTGGGAGAGATTGAGGGCAGGAGGAAAAGGGGACGACAGAGGATGAGATGGCTGGATGGCATCACCGCCTCGATGGACATGAGTTTGAGTGAACTCTGGGAGTTGGTGATGGACAGGGAGGCCTGGTGTGCTACAGTTTATGGGGTTGCAAAGAGTCGGACAGGACTGAGTGACTGAACTGAACTGAACTGACTGGTCCCACCCTAAGCCCTGAACCCTCAGGCTACACTGGCCTCCTTAACTGTGCATGGGCACCAAGAAGACGGTCACTATAAGTCCGGTGTCTGGTTTCAGACCCACTTTTTGCGAGGGAGCACGCGTCGTAATCAAGGTGGTGGTGGCAGTAGTGGTGGTGGTGGTAGTGGAGGTGCTAGTAGTAGTAGCGGGGGTGGTGGAAGGGGAAGGGTCAGTGGCGGCGGTGGTGAAAGAGGAACAGTGGCGGGGGCGGTGGAGGTGGCAGAGAGGGTGATACTGGTAGCGGGAGTGTCGGTAGTAGAGATTGGGATGTCGGTGGGGTGGCGGGGGTAGTCTCAGAACGGGTAGTGGTGGTCACGGCGGCTCGGGAGAGAACGAGGTCTCGGACGCCGAATGGAACGGGTGCATTACCCCGTCGCTCAGTAAAGAGAGAAGCAGTTACACGTAGACTAAGGTCTAGGTCAGAGAGAAGACCGCGGCCACTCGCCCGTCGCTCGGCCCCCGCAACCCAACCCGTCCCAACCACCGGCGACGTCGACGACGGTCGTCCGGGTCCATCGTCCACGGGGGGCGCCGGTCGTCGTAGTGCTCACGGACGTAGAAGGACCCTCCCTCCGGGCCGAGACTCCCTTCTCCCCTGTGTGGTAGTCCGGTGAACACCGCGCTCGTAGAGGGTCCCTCGTGACTGGGTAAATTGGGAAGTAGGAGGTGAGAGACGAGTCGGGTCGTCTCGGTCCCGGACAAGGACGGGGGTGTCTCGAGGGTCAGGTTCTCCCCTACTTCCTGTGCCTTTGCTGAGGAGGAAATATAGGGTCATGTTTTATTTTCAAAATTTTTGTATGTTTGTCGTCGTTGTCTTTTTGTTCCTCCGGTCCGTAGAGAAACACACGAACAACCGAGATCCACAAAGGAACAACCACTTTACGGACAAACACCAAAAACAGATGTAAAGGTAACCCGATCCTCTTCCGTTACCGTTGGGTGAGGTCATAAGAACGGACCTTTTAGGGTACCTACCTCTTCGGACCATCCGACGTCAGGTACCCCAGCGATTCTCAGTCCGTGTTGACTCGCTGAAGTGAAAGTACGTAATCTCTTCCGTTACCGTTGGGTGAGGTCATAAGAACGGACCTCTTAGGGTCCCTGCCTCCTCAGACCATCCGACGACAGATACCCCAACGTGTCTCAGTCTGTGCTGGCTTCGCTGAATCGTCGTCGTCGTTCCAAGCGTACACGACCGTCCCTTCGTTCGCTCCCACTACCCCTCGGGTTTCCTCTCGACATCCTCTCCAGACGACCTCCTCTCCCACTACGACTACACTCGCTCTCGAGGGTCTCGGAACACGTCCCCTACGGGTCGAATAGGAGCGAAATGTACACCCTTTGGACTCCGTGTCCGTACACTGCAAGTGCGACCTCGTTTACCACCCGGACTCCGAGCTCGTGGCAACAGACTGGAGTTGTCGATTGCAAATAGTTATTTACAGCATTTTTTTATTTTTACAGTGGTCTTACTATTTATAGTTGAAATATACACATTAGAGTGAATTAGCTCCCAATAACCCTGGAGGTGGGTGTGTGTAGCCCTCACTTTATAGATGAGCTGAGGAAAAGAGAGGTTTAGTAACATTTCCCAGCTCACCCAGACTCTAAGCTGCAGAGTCAAACTCAAACTGAATTGGCCTGGCCCCAAAGTTTCTGCTTTTTCTTTCTGCCCTCTCTTGTCCTAGCACCTGCGGTGGGGTGGGATTTAAAGGCTTGTCTGAGCAAATATGCCCCCTGGCTGGCCCAAGAACCCCTGTAGCAGCGCTGCTTTGATGCTGTCTTTAGAAGGCTCTTAAGAAAGCCGGATGTCTTAACCCAGAGGGTCAGGCCCTCACCAGACCCTGAGCTCACAGTTGGTGATCAGCTTAGGAGCTGTGTCGAAGCAGAGGTGGGGTGGGGTGGGAGTGTTGAGAGGCTGGACTCACATGACCTGCTTCATAGTGTGTGAGGTCCAGTACACAGTGGAAACACGGGGTCCTTTTTATAAAAGTTATTCAGAGTCGCAGGATGGAGGCAGAAGAACATGAAACCCAGCACGAGGTCCTTTTAAGCACAAGACCCCATTGAAGGCAACCCTTGGGGTGTGGGATTACCCTGGATGGGGAATCTGGGGTCATGCAGAGAGAGGGCCTGGCTTCACCCTGAGTTCCAGAAGGAAGGGGGATTTTCTCACTGCCCCACGGGGGGGTGTCACTGTGCCCTCTCAGCCCTGACCCCTCAGCCTATACCCATGCTGGGCCCCGTGTCACTGACCTGTGGCTCCTGGGAGAGTTCAGAGGAAGAGGGGTGCTGTGTGGGAGAACCAGGGCTCCCATCTGGAGAGGAGGAGGGGCCCACTGGATGCTGGGTGGGAGGCTGCCACCCTGGCCGTCCCCCGCCCTGGCTGGAGGGAGGGGCTGGATTCTGCACAGCACAGGAAGTTTCTAAACTCTAGTAACATTTTCTCTGAGATGGTGGCGCCAGGCTGTCCTCAGTGAGGGCCGAGGGTGTCTGTAGACTGGCTCCTGGGCCTGCTGATCTTAGCACCCAGCATCCCTGTGACCCCTGCTGCCGGCCTGGGAGGAAGACGGCTTGCAGTGTTGGGTGGGACAGTGCCTAGAGAGCAAGTGCCGTGTGCCTGGGAAGGCTTTTGGGTCCATTTCCTCAGTCCTAAGTGAGGCGGTTGAACCGAAAGAGACCCGATGCCCTTCGAGGTGGGCTGTGAAAAGGGGAGCTGCTCCGGGCAGGAGGAAGGCAGTGAACAAAGGCACGGGGAGCTGAGAGTCCTGCCAGGAAGCCGTCCTAACTCAGAGGCAGCACAGCTGTGACCCCTGGCCAGCCTCATAGGGTTCAGGCCTGGGAGGTCATTTCCTTCTTTGCCTGGAAATGACCTGCATGTCTTGCTGCTTTCTGTATCCCTCAAGTGAGAAGTGACTCAAGAATGAAAAAGTAGGAAAGGGTGGGGGGAAGGGATAGTTAGGGAGTTTGGGATTGACGTATACACATTGCTATGTTTAAAATGGATTACCAGGTTCTCCTGGTGGCTCAGTGGTAAAGAGTCAGCCTGCCAAGGCAGGACACACTGGTTCAATCCCTGATCTGGGAGGATCCCACATGCGGCGGAGCAACTAAGCCCATGCGCCACAACTATTGAGCCTGTGCTCAAGAGCCCGGGAAGCGGAACCCTGAAGCCCGGTGCCCCAGCGCCCGTGTTCAGCAACAGGAGAGGCCGCCGCAGTGAGAAGCCTGTGCACTACGGCTGGAGAAAAACCTGGGCAGCGACAAAGGCCCAGCACAGCCTAAATAAAGACATAACATCAAAAGTAAATAAGACGATTTCCAACAAGGCCCTACTGTACAGCACATGTGGCAGCCTGGATGGGAGGGGAGTTTGGGGGAAATGAATACATATATACGTATGGCTGAGTCGCTCTGCTGTCCACCTGAAACTATCACAGCATTGTTAACCAGCCGTACTCCAATATAAAATAAAAAGTTTTTAAAAAAATAAAAAAGTGAAGCAAACAGAAGTGAAACTGAGAAAGGGGAAGAGAGAATTCTCAGGCCCCTGGGCAGGACTAAGCCCTGAGCGAACGTGAGTGGAGCCTCTACTGTGTGCTCCGCGGTAGTTGCAGCAGTGAGCAGGACAGACAGGACATGTCCGTGGGGAGTGCGCATTGTCGTGGGAACCCCAGGAAAGTAAGGACATGAGGAAAAGCATCAGCTGCTGATCAGAGGCCCTCAGGGAGTTATGCTGAGGGGCACAGCAGAGGGCGAGAGGGCAGCTGGCTGAGACTCCCAAGGCCAGGGAAGGCCTCTCAAAAGAGATGACTACTGGGCCAACATTGGAGGTCAGCCCTTGGAATACCAGGGGAAGGGAGGGAATCCCTGGCAGAAGGACCAGCAAATGCAAAGGCCCCAAGGAAGAAGAAAATGGTTCATTTGTCTGAAGAAACAAAAGAGAAGGCCTTTGGGTCAGAGAGAAATGAGCAATCTGTGGGGCTTCAGAGAGGCGACCAGGTCAGGGTGGTAGGCTGAGTGGTGGCTCCTCAAGATGTCCATATCGCCCCTCCCCAGCCGCCTTCCATGGCAGAGGACTTGTAGCAGATAGGGTCAAGTTAAGGATCTTGAGATAGGGAGGTTACCCTGGATTATGTGGATAGACCCAGTACAATCACAGCATCCTTAAGAAGATGAAGGCAGGAAGATCAGAACGAGAAAAAAGGAGATGTGATGATGGAAACAGAGCTTGAAGAGATGCAGGGTATCTCTTCAAGGAGTATGGAATCGAGGCCGGCTCCTCAGTCTTTGGCCTGAGCAGTTGCAGGCCAGGGCTTTTGCTGAGATTGGGAAGATGGGTAGGTGGTGACGCCACCAGGTCGGTCTGGGCTGAGTCAGGTTGGAGTTGCTATGAGATGTCTCTGTGGCCATGGCTGGGAGCTGCCAGAGACCTGATCTGGAGTGGGAGAGAAGTAGGGGCTGGAGCAGCTACAGATGGTCGTGTCGTGTGGCTGGTGCTCAGACTGGGAGGCTGGAACATGAAGGAGACCAGGGAGGAAAAGTGGCCCAGGACGGCCCCACAGGTCTTCCCTCTTCTCTGTCTGGTGAGCTTCTCATCCAGAATTTTGAGCCCAAACAGACTACTCTGGGGAGCCATCTCCACCTTGCACCTCCTGCATCCAGGGGCATCTTCCATTACATCATTGCCTGGGGACCAGTTCCCACTGCTGGGCTCAAATCACAGCTTCCTTCCCTTCCTGGAGAAGAGCTTTCCACCTGCCCTGTGCCCATCCTCCCTGCTCCCTAAGGCCCAGTCACACATGGCACATGGCTCTCTCCTCTGTGGGGTGATGTGGAAGAGGGTGATGGTTGTGACTGAGGCTTTGTGGTTCAGAGACCGTCAGTTGTGCCGCTTTGTCATTGCGTGACCGTACACATGACACTTCACCTCTCTGAGCCTCAGTCTTATTATCTGTACAATGGGAACACTAGTGTCTGCCTTTCAGGGTTGTTTTCAGGCCTGATTAAAAAAAAAAAATCGTAACATGGCCAAAACAGTAGGTAAGAATGAAACTAAGTGTATATGAATCCTTGCTGATGCTCTGTTCTGCTCCACTGAGTAGTCAGCTTACCACTTTTGTTCCTTATTACTCAGCCACTTGGCTGGGGGCTTTGTTCCCACCCTCCTGGATCCACTCCCCCTGCCCCTCCCCTGACCTCTGCTCTGTGTCAAGGGGGCTGACCCTGGGCTTTCTGGCTTGAGCTTCAGATATTTGGCCAGTAGGGTCTGCAGCAGGCGTCTTGAGGATAGGAAGAGAGAAGTCAGGAACTTCTTCCCCACTGCTCTCTACTCTGGTTCCTATTTCTTCCTGTAGCTGCATCTCTCCATCCTGTGGGCCTCTGTTACTCCCATCAGTCTCTCACTGGGTTCTGGGAACACCCTCCCCTCTTCTTAGTCCCCTTGGTCCTGGGATGGCCTGCTTCCTGCTTCTACAGGCCTCAACATCCCATTTGTTCCCATGATTAAGCTCGCAGCTCTTTGTTTTCTTCATAAAATCTCTTCTTTGGAATGCCAGGGGTAACTGATGTTTCCAGCTGGGACTCCATCTGATACAGTGAAGAGGATGCGGCTTTCTCTTTGTTGCAACCTCTTGGATAGGGCAGTGGTCCTGGGGCTGCCAGCAGGCAACAACCAAATAAACAAATAACCACACTGGCCTTCAGTACAGCAGAGGCCGCTAGTCACAGGCTACCGCCCCGTGGCTCACGGGAGACATCATCCTCTTGGTGGCTTTGGCTGACCCCCAGCCCTGGAATGTCCTCTGAATGTGCAGAAAAGCCTCTTGGATCCTATTGTGTGTCTAGAAGAGGAATCGCTCTCTGCTGTAAGCCCTGTAGAGAAACCCCTTGGCATCCAGGACTGGTGCTTGCTCCTGTAGAGTCACCTCATGTCACTGGAGTGTTCCTTGCTGGGCTCTGCATGCTCAGCTCTCTGAGCAGTGAGTGAGGGGCCAGGACTCTGGAGGTGGGACCTTTGGGAGAGGAGGACCACGTGCCCCATCTCTAAAGCCTCTTGGATCCTATGTGTGTCTAGAAGAGGAATCGCTCTCTGCTGTAAGCCCTGTAGAGAAACCCCTTGGCATCCAGGACTGGTGCTTGCTCCTGTAGAGTCACCTCATGTCACTGGAGTGTTCCTTGCTGGGCTCTGCATGCTCAGCTCTCTGAGCAGTGAGTGAGGGGCCAGGACTCTGGAGGTGGGACCTTTGGGAGAGGAGGACCACGTGCCCCATCTCACTCCCCTGCTGGACCCTGGTGTGTTTGCCCAGGTCTGCCCTTTTTGCCGGGGGCATCGTTTCTGAATGTGTCCTCAGTGGCGTACTGAAACTTCGTCCCACTTAAACTCTGCAAATTGTGAGATAGTTGTCAGTAATCCTGTTTTGCAGATTAAGTTCAGAGAGGTAGAGGGAGTCCTCCTGGTTCACACAGCAGCAAGCGGTGGAGCCAAGATATGAACTTGGGCTACCTTTCACCCTAAGTAGTGTTTTTCCCTTGTGGCACTCTGTCTCTATCGTGTAATCATCAGCATCATCATAGTAGTAGTAATAATAATAGTAATAATAAGAAGAAGCTGTTCTCCATGCTGGCTTTCATAGATTCTATCTCATGTAGTCTTCACACTATCCCCAGCATGTAGGACTTATCACCCCCACTTCACAGAGGAAGAAAGTGAGGCTCAGATAACAACTTGCAAGTCATACATCTGGAACCCTCATGCCGATCTGTATTTTTTTCTAAATCCTGGACTTCTCTTACACCCAATCTCAGAGGGCCCTGAGGGGCTTTTCCTTCTAAAAAGCCCCATGTATTTCTGTCTTTTGTCTTTTCAGTTAGAAATTTACCTAAATGGGTTCCTGAGGGGAAGGGTTTGTCAAGAAATTTTTCCTCCGTCCTACAGTTGGAGAGGAAGTCAGCCGGCAGGATTTGTTGGACCCACAGCTGGAAACAGAATTGCCCTTGGCTGTACCTCTGGAGGTGCAGTCAGCGCACCGCTGGGGTCAGGCTTATTTTAGCCCTTTCCTTTCTTGTAAGCAGAAGCCATGTCTGTGGTGTTTCTCACAAGTTTTTGGAGAGATCAGGCTGCTGCTGGCTGCGTTTGGATGCCACAAATATGCAGAGCAACTGACAAGTTTGTAAGTGATGTCTATGCTGGGAAATGCCCACCAAGCAGCCTGGGAGCTTGCCTGATGACAGCCTTGGGGATGGGGGATTTGCCCAGCTACTCAGAGGTGCCTGCTGGGTACCCAGGGGCCAGCGGCCGGCCTCTGTCCCTGTTAATCCAGGATCTGTGACGATGCTCCATCCCTGGAGCTGTGGCAGAGGCTTTAGGGACAGCTTCCAATGGACTGATGGGTGAAGGCAGGTCCTCTGTGCCCTTGGTCAGTCTGGGAAGGTCCAGGGGGTCCCCTGGTAGCAGGTATATGGAGCCCAGGAGAAGGGGTAGGAGAACCCTGGAGCATGTGGGGGCCAGCTGGGCTCAGGCATGCTTGGATGGGAGGTCACGGCCTTGGAGAATTCCTGGGTCTGGGTGTGTGTCCACAGTGTGTGGGGCCACTGAGCTCAGAACCTGGATGCCTCGGCCTGAGGACAGAGGTGTGGCTCTGAGGGCTGAGCCATGTTGGTGGAGGTTGGGCTCGGGGGTGGCGGGGTGCCTCTACCCCTCTCCAGTTCCCTGTCTGGGCCTTGAGGGTGCTTGGTGAGCCTCCAAGAGTAGCCCCAGCCTGGAGGACAGTGACGCCCCTCAGGCTTAGTCACAGTCTCCAGCCTTTGCCCTTGATGTTCTCTTGCCTCTGCCTGGATTTGGCTCACATGTCACCACCTCTCTGAGGCCCTCTGTAGAGCCCAGGGGTTATACAGTCATTCAGCAAACGTTTCTCAGGCATCTGCTACATGTCAGGCACTGACCTACATGTGGACAGCAAACACAGGCTGCACCCTCGTGTAGAGACACTGACCATCTGATGACAAACACAGTTTCAGGTTGTGGTTTGTGGTGTGATGGAGGAGGAGAGGAGGTTGCGAGGCCGGAGGTGGGGGGCCCTGATTCCTCCGAGGGTCTCAGCCCAGGAGTGACCCCGCTTCTCTCTGACCCGTTGTGGGACAGTAGGCAGAACTCCTTTTGGTCCCTTTCTCTTTGTGGCCTCCATCTGTCACTAGGGTTTGGCTTTGGAGGGGCTGTGTGATCTGCTCAGCTCTGTGCTCTTTACAAGGGGGGATATAGGAGGAGATGGGGCCGGCAGAAGCTGTGCTTTATGTAGCTGAATGGACCCTAGGGAGCCTGGACCAGCTGGGAGCTGCTCAGCAGATAGCCTGGCAAAGGCCTGGGCTAGCTCTGCCCTGACCTGTTCAAGCCTTAGGTTCAGGGGTTGGGTCTGGGTTTAGGGGGTTATTGAGCAGACCGCAGGGCCCTTGGGTGTGGGCTAGAGAAAGACTCCAGGTCAGGGATGGCACACACAACATCCTTAGGCCGCACGGACACGGACATGTGCTGCCTACGCAAGCACACACTTGTGTCCCCTGAAGAGCCTTCTCTCTGCGGCACTGGCCTTTCTCCTGTCCTCACACCTGCTGTGAGCTGGGACAAGACCTGGCGGCAGAGCCCAGTTGCAGGCAAAGCCTCAGAGGGTGCACTGGACACTCCACCCCAGCCCAGCCTCCTGCAGGCTCTGGGCTCCTGCCTAGGGACCCTGGGTCAAGGGTGAGGGGCTGGGAGGTAGGAGGAGAGGCCCAGAGCCTGAAGGGTGGGGCGCTGGAGCCCCTGCTCCCTGTGTGGCCCTGGACCACTCCCCACTGCCCTCTCACCACCTCAAGCCTCAGTCTAGGGCAGAGTTTGGAACCAGTGATCCCCAAACTCATTCAGGGATTCCCAAATTGTCTCCTTGAGCCCCAGCATCTACAGCTGGGCCTTGGCAGTCACCCACACGGGAGGATGAAGGGTGAGGCCCCGGGAGCCACAGGGATGGGGAGTGTTGGGGGTGGGGCTGGGCAGCTGTGAGCTGGCCCCTTGGGGCTTCATCCTGAACTGGGGCTCTGTTTGGCCCCCTGACCTGCTCCGAGGGTCCCAGATCTGATCCCCTCCCGTCGGGATTCTGCCAACAGCCCGCCTGTCTCGGCTCCCCTCAGAGCTGCCCATGCTGCTCCCCTGCTGACTGTTTCCCCCCCGCCCCCCACCCCGGCCTACAGGACACGGCCCTGCTCCTGAGCGTCCCTGCCCAACCTCTGGCTCGCCCCTCCCGCCCCTCCCAGCCGAGAGGAGGCCTGGGTGTCTCTGCAGTACACAGCGCTCCTCCTCTCTTTAACAGGCTTCCTGCCTGGCTGGTCCCTCTGCCCAGAATGCCTTTCCTTGCTGTGGCCCCGGGGTGAATACTTTGCTTCTTTTCAAGCCCCAGTCCGTGTCCTCCACGACATCTTCTGGACTCCCGAGTGTCTCTGACCAGGCAGGGCCTGGGCCAGTGTCCCGTTCATCCCAGCATCCAGCTGTGTGAACTTGAGCCCAGAGGACCTTGAGGAGCCGGGATCCCCACCACTGACTATTAGCCCACCTTGGTCTCTTTCCCTCCGCACTCACAGAATTTCAAACAAATCTGCGCATCTGCAGACAACACCTTGGGTGCTCAGAGCAGGTTCAATAGTTGAAACAACTCAGAGAAGCTCTTCCCTGTCCCCAAATAGCATCTCTGAGAGCCCACCGCTTTGTCAGACACACAGCCCTTTGAGGACAATGAGATTATCCTTCTTATGGGTCCTGATGACCATATCCCCATGTGTAGGGTACCTCTGAAGGCAGGACTGACAAAACAGAAGTCCTGGGTTGCCACTCAGCCTTTTTCATACTCATGGCAGACATCAGTGATAAATCAGTGTTCATTCCTGCTGAACTCGAACTCAGCTCCTGAATCCTCAGTACAATCTTTGAGCTAGAGACTGCCAGTTCATCAGGACTAGTTTGTGATTCGAAACAAACGTAGGCTAGGGTCTCTGAGTCACCCCGATATATCCCAAAGGGGCAGCTCCAAGCTTCAAGGAGAGAAAACCCACCCTTGGGAGAGCCTTTTCCAGCCTCCTCTGGGATTTCTGACTTTGCCTGGGGCTCTGAGGCAGTCAGAAGGGGCAACAAGTATTACACATTTGCCTCTTTGCTCATGGGTTCTGTAGCCTTAGGCCCATTCCTTGCCTTCTCTGTACTCTAGCCTCCTCATCTCTGATGGAGAGTTGATGAGCTCATGGGTGCCGAGCTCAGCACACAGTAGGTGCTTAGTGTGTGGGTGTCCCAACTCTCGCCTTACCCACTCAGCGTGGCCTGGCAGCTGTGAGTGGGACCTCATTTCCTGGTTCTGCCCTGGGCACTCACGCCTGACCTCATTTCCTGGTTCTGCCCTGGCTCGTCTGCTGCTCCTTTCTCTTTGCCTGGGCAAGGGAATCTCATCGCTGCCTTCCTGGCCCAGCGCCGTGGGCCCTACTGTCCCCTCCGCCCAGTGTCGGCACCTGCCAGAATCCGACCTTTATGCTGTGGCGCCTGGCCTCGTGGTCCGCATGTGAGTTTAGGGGCCGTGCAGTCCATTCCCTGCCCTAGAGAAGTGAGAAGACCGAAGCTCGGAGAGCACACCCAAGACCTTCTGGGGCTCCTGCTCTTCCTCCAGGAGCTCTTCTGTGATTTCTCCACCCAACATCAGCTTGGAGCTGGATTAGGACAGGCTTGCCAGTATCTCTCCAGCAAGAAGCCGGTTACTCAGGGCAGCACTTGTCTCCTAGACTCCTAGAACAATCCTCTTCCAGGATCGCTGGGCTCCTGGCTCAGTCTGGTGCCTGATTCTGTGGTTTGAACTGTCCAGTTCAATCCCCACCCCGACTTCTCCCCCTCCAGGCTTCCCTATGGAGTGTGGCAGGGCAATGGGGTCAGAAGGGGCTGGCCTCATTCATATCCTGCTTTCACTTCATAGTAATCGTGTGACCTTGGACTGGCTGCTCAGTTTCTCTCAGCCTCTGTGGTTCTGTTTCTCAACTGGCAATTCTTTTAGTAGCTTCACAGATACCACGGAGGTGCAGAGAGGTGATGGAAGCAGCAGGGATGGATTCCATCGGCAAGGGGGCTCAAAGATTTTTTTTCCCTGAGCTAGTGGCCATTGTGTCCATTGTGTGTCCTCGGGGTAGCAGCAGAGCTGTGAGTCATCCAGCTTAGGGAGAAGAAAAGCATGGCCCCTTCGGCTTCCTGCCCCCATGTCCGGCCCTTGTTCAGCAGCACAATCGCTCAGGTCCAGACTTTGGGGCGGGCAGCTTAACCCCTGCCAGGCCAGTGGGCGCCTTGCCTACCCCCTCACCAGAATTAGCGCGGTAATTAGCGGGGTAAGCCAGAATTAGCGGGGCTGCCTGGGGGCGCAGCAGCTCCTGGTCCCCTTGATCTCCTGCTGCCCTCCAGGCTGGGACCCACACGTGGCTGGACTCAGGGCAGTCGGGAGGGTCCTGCTGCTCCCCAGTGCCTGAAGATGAACCAGGACTCTTCGTCCTGGTACTTACCCCTGGTCCTCAGCATCATTTGCCCTCCCACCACTCCCTGCTCTAAAACCTTCTGGCCACATCGGCTTCTCCAGGTCCATCAAGCTGCCCAGGCTCCCTGCCTCCCCTGGAATGCCCTTCATGTCCTGTTAGGATCCTATCTGTCGCCGACCCATGACAGAAACATCCATGGGGTGAGGGGTGGGGAAAATACACAGTGCTTGGCACGGAGTCGCTGCCCAGAGTGCCCGCTGGAAGATGAGCTGACACATCCCTTACCTGCTGGGGACTGACCAACCACAGGGGTCATAACCTTAATGACATTCTAGCCACGGTCAGTTCCAGGTGGCAGGTAAATTCAGCTGTGATTTCTTGAAGCTCCTCTCCTACAATCCATACCCAGTGCCAGTGTATACATCACCTCCCTTGACTCATGAAAAGACCCTTTCTTCCAGTTTATAGATGAGGAGGCTGGCACGTGAGAAGCTGTGTGGTTCTGGGAAGAACCTGGGCTTTGGGGTACGAGATCTCGCTTCATATCTCTGCCACGGTCAGTTCCAGGTGGCAGGTAAATTCAGCTGTGATTTCTTGAAGCTCCTCTCCTACAATCCATACCCAGTGCCAGTGTATACATCACCTCCCTTGACTCATGAAAAGACCCTTTCTTCCAGTTTATAGATGAGGAGGCTGGCACGTGAGAAGCTGTGTGGTTCTGGGAAGAACCTGGGCTTTGGGGTACGAGATCTCGCTTCATATCTCAGTTGCCTTGACTGGGAAATGGAGAAGAGCTGTGTCTAACTCATCTGCTTGCTGGTGTGGTATACCAGCAAGTAATGGGCTCCAGTGCCTGAGAGCCTTCTGTGGCCCTCATCTCCTGCCCTTACAATGAGTTCTCATGAAAGAACCACCATCTCCATTGTTCCGACACGCAAACTGAGTTTGGAAGACGCTGAGTAACTTAACCAAAATCACAGAAGCGGATGGTCGAGCTGGGACTTGTACCCAGGAAGACGGCCTCCAAGCCAGGCTTTCCCCCAGACCACCTGCCTTCAAGTCTTTTGGGAGAACTTCTCTAAAATATGAAGGCTTCCAGGTCTCTTGGCAACCGATCTACGGGTACCTGGGTGTTGAGGGGAGAATCTACAGCTCCCACAGTCTGGGGAGGGAGGAGACAGGATTCCACAGGCAGGGCCTCGAGTACCCAGAGCCAAGCCTCAGCGTGCCTGTACTAAAAATGGGGGCAGGGGCTGGCTGGGAGGGGGCCGAGGCTCTCAGCTCCCGTTTCAGGGCTCCTTACCCACTCCCAGCACAGAGCCTTCTGGAGAGGGGATGTCAGCCTGGATAAGTCCTCTCTCACAGGAGCAAGGGCGCTGCCTGGGTGCGAGGCTGTCGCCCCTGGTGTGCCGGGAGACCCAGGTGGAATCCTGTCCTCTGAGCATCGGAGCTCGGCACCCACGGATGCCTCTGGGCCCTCAAGTCTGGGAGTCTACCCTTGGGAGAGCCGAGCTCCCCCTCCCTGAGAACATCCGTCTGTGCCCACCGCACCACCACCAGGTGCCCCTTCCCCACCCAGCTCTAACCAGGAGACGCAGGCCACCTCAGGAGCGGCTCTTTCTGGGGGAGTCGCTGATGACCATTCTACAGAGGCGGAGGCCGAGGCCCCTTACTCACCGTGTTCGTGGGCTCACAGTGTGTCTGTTCCGTCTGGCTGTCTGGCTGGGGCTGAGCGTGCCTTGGAGTGCTGCGGAGCTCGGCCGACAGTTTCTCAGTTTCTGGAGGGGAGCCCCACCCAGCGGCAAGGGAGGCCTGGACGCCGCCCCTGCAGGTTTTCCAACTGGCCCCAGCCCATGTCCCCCCCCCCC